>BLXT01002328.1:433737-444322 GCA_019648995.1 Plakobranchus ocellatus | reverse complement strand
AAAAAAAGGCCATGCCAAATTAAAGTATTTTCAGTCATTCAGAATTTGTCAGTCTAAAAACGATTGTTAATTCGTGCAGGAAAATCCTGGATAGAGCAATTTATAAATAGTCCACAGGCTTTCAGGAACCATGTTAAGCATGGCGCCGGTACCGGGGCTCGAACCCGCGACAAAAGGGTCCCTACACATCTCAGGGTGGGGCTATCTACTCTGCCACTGACGCCCCCATACGCTAGGAAGAAGTGAATGGATGCGCATTCGGAAATGTTGACAAATATGGTGACAGGTTTGATCCTCAGGCCGGTCAAAAATTTTTCTCCTTCCCTGTGTGCATCCTGCACCGAATAGCTTGATTTCTGAGTAGTAAAAGCGACGAATAAAGCAAAGCTAAACTACCTCACAATGCCAAGTGCCAAGAAAAGAAAAATCAGGACGGTGCTCTTGATTCCCCTTTGCTTCGAGCATTAGTCTAACTTAACTTATTATTTCCTACAGTTGTCAGGATGAGTGGAGCAGGGCAAGCGAGCCAAATTCCATGCGAAAAAGTCAGTGATTCAAACTGTCTGTCAAATGGAGAACAAGGACGTGAGCCTCCAAAGATTCACCCTAATGCAAAAGAGGACTTAAACTTTGGGTGGTTCTCTCTATCTAGAGACGAACAGAAAAATGGCATGTCTATAAGCTTTAAATTGATGTGTATTGATCCTGGTCAGTCAGTATGAGAGGATATAAAACTATTGTGGCCAAGAGTTCTTTTTCAAGCCTTTTCATAGATACGTTTTAGAGAATCATAATTTTTAATTTTCTCACTTGTTAATTCCTAGTGAATGGGAGAGAGAGAGCGAGAGCGAGGGAGAGAGAGAGAGAGAGAGAGAGAGAGAGAGGTGGGGGGGAGGGGGAGGGAAGGGAAATCAGCCAACTGTGAATTCAAAAGGATCAAAAGTATACAGCAACATCTACCAATCGGAATAGCTATTAAACGCAACTATTTTCTATATTATAAATATAAATCTGTTTTCGATTAATATAATTTGATCTTGCTATACAATAAAGAATCAGGAAAGTGAAGATTTTCTAAAGGGACACATTATATCATATTTTCAACGATGCTTGGGGTAGCATCCATCTATCAGCGGTTGATAAAATAAATGACTCATGTGCTTTTCCGTTCATTTCCATGCCTTCACTTCTCAGGGAGTAGACCCGCAAGTGTCCGAGGTAGGACCCAGAACGGCAACAGGCCAGAGAGCCACGATGGCAAAAATCAACAACAGGATTCTAGTTCGGTTACCGAACATAAACAAAATGGAGGACTTGCTCCGACAGCTGAAGCCGAACTCCCACCATCAAGCCGACAGGGCCAATATCCACAGCAACAACAGTGTCGAAAGCAGCCAGGCAGTAGTAAACCAGAAGACATTCAGCGCCTGGTGGTTAGTGATGACCCAGACATGGCAGAGTTTGAACAGGTAGATCAAGAACAGCAGGCGTCTTGTGGTCAAATGCAAGATATGTTGAGAAACCAAGGTGATGGCACCATTGGTCAGCGTTTTCCGCCAGAGGTTGACACCGTGGACTGGCCATTATCCAGGGCTGCCAAAGAAATGATAATGAGACAGGCACATCCACCGGCCGAACCAAGCCTCACGTTTGGAGATAAACAGTGTCGGAGTAGGTGAGTAAAAACTAGGTATATTGTTAACGCTAACGTGGAACCTGTTTGCACTCCTTTAAAAAAAAAAAAAAGAAAGTATAGGAAAAGAGTTGAACTGAAATTGTCTCAGAAACTTCTCTGGAAACGCGAAAAATAGTTAAAGATATATATATATATATATATATATATATATAATAGGAAGGCCAGGAGCTGGCTGAGAAGTGAGTGGGCCTTCAAAACAGCCCTGAACATTAAGATGAAGTGTATTTCTCTACCAATTCCCGATGAACTTAGATAGGAAAATTAAATAACTAAATATATAAGTATTTGTAGAGTAGGAATAAAGCGACTCGCACATGATGAATTGGGATAAAGTGTCACATACAGATTTGTTTGAAAGTTGCTACAATATGGCTTAGCTAGCAAACTACTGAATTTCACTTGGAGGTTAGGTCATAATTTTCTTCGCATATATATATTATTGGTTCATTTTCCCTACTCTCATTTTTGTAAAATGATTTTCATGCTTTTAAAACATGTGCCGTGTTCATGAATATCCTGTTTTATAGATAGCATAATGTGAATAGGCCACTCCTAGGTAATATTACTACCGTAAAATATAGAGGAATCTCGAAGAGCAAGCTCAAAATGAAAACATGCAATAATTTTGTTTACTGATTCTTCCATCTACTTAACTAAAATCACCTGTACCTTTCATCACATGATTGTGCTGTGTTTGTAAATGCATTTCCTGTTAAACATAGCGTCATGTAAGTAGCCATATCATCGACCTGTTAAAAATTGATAAAGATCCACAAAACATATCAAAAACATTTTGCCTCTCCCCGAGTTTTTAACTTATACAAAGGGGATTTTCCAAAACATCGAAACGCAATTCACAAGAGACATAAGCTGCAGACTTATAAAAAGGGAATTATTGAAAGTTATATTTGACCTTCAACATCTAGAACTGTTCGTGGTTATTTTGCTCCACCAGGCCTGGATCTCAATGCTGCACTTCCCAGGTGCCGCCCACGCCAATGCCGCCCTTGACATGGAATGGCTATAAGGGTAACAGCCGGCCAACTTATGCCTCTTGGCGAGAACAATGGCATCGGGCTCACTCACAGCCTAGCAGCCACGCTCATTGTCCTCAGGAGTTTCGTGAGGGTAACTTTAGGTCAACGAATAGTGAAAACTTTCATGACTTCAGTAATTATAACTACAGCAGAAGCAATAACATCTATCAAAATAACCATAACAACAACAACAACAACTACAACAACAATAGGATCACACTCAGCAATAATATAAACACCGACAACAACAGTGAATGCGAGGACAACATCAGCTATGGTATAAATGGCAGCGATAAATATAAAGGTAGGCGATGCAGCTCCTTTATCAATATAAAACAAACTGTCCCTAGTGGTGAAAAGTTGATTGGCGATTTTCATGGCGGTAGTATGTACAGAGCAGCGGAAACTGTTAACACGGCTGGAAATAACATAAATGATTATGCACGCTGTTCTGCCTTCGAAACAGGCATTGGTCAAAACAGGCCGATTGTCTTTGATGCAACAAATAACTGCAACGGAATGATGACAAGAAATTATCTGCATCTGACTTGGTGTAAAAATGTGAGGAAACAGGCAGATTATGTGGTTACCTTTATATATCCAAGTGTCGACGGGACCAGAGTCGATAAGTCAGACGTGGTACGTACGCCTCTTGTCATTGCCTAAATGCTTAGTTTATTCATTGTTGGTTGCTTAATCGTTAGACTGCGCGGTAAATATTCAGAAAATAGTGACTTTGTATGACAGTATAAAATAATGTGCATTTCATATTAATTGGAAATATATTTTCCGGCGAAGACTTGTGGAATTCTTTTTTTTACTTGATAGTGTGAGTTCGTAAAATAAATTTATTTCAATATCTTTTTCAAATGGGTTGTCCTTAAAAAAAATTTTTTTTCTTGAAATCATCCGGCCAAAGCTACTTTCGTCATGAGATCTGACCGACATATCTTAAGCCACTGCTTTGTGCATTGAACTAAACCAAAACCACAAAATAATTATTTGTGTATTTGTATCTCATTCGTCAATTAATTTTTTTTAATCGGTAAGCTCAATCATTTACTATTACGCATTTGTCAATCATAAATGTTTTTGCATTCTCATTGTTTCACTACAAATGATGTTTGCATCGTCATAGGAACTTAGACGTGAGGACATTTATTCAATGAACAGTGACAGCATACAATGTGGTGGCTCAACCCACCAGAAAAATTCGCTTGTTGAAAAGCTGATGTCGCGTGTGCAAGCTTTCAGGGACACGGCATTTTCCTGGAGCCAGAAGGTTCTCGGCAAACCTTCGACACACGGTAACTATTGGCATTTTGAGAATGACAATTAAACCGCAACCATATGAACTGTTTTACAAAGAACAATGCCTCTCTGTGTGAATGTTTATAGGCTATAGGCAGTTGGGGTTTTAAGGAAATAGTATCGCAAGAAACTTAGGGGATGTAAAACAAATTAGAAGGTAGTAATGATTGGGTAGAGTGGTACAGGGAAATGGTGGTGGGGTTTGGAAAAAGAGTGGGGTGGGAGGGTTGAATAATAAGTGAGAAGGGGAAAAAAAGCGGCGGGGCGGGCGGGAGTGCGAGGTTTCTATGTAAGCTTAATGATAATGAACTTTTGGTGTGAAGTGACTGATTGTGGAAAAAATGTTTGACGAATTCTGTTTTACTTTCTGAATTACTACATGAGTTTGATATCTTGTTCTCATTCTTAATAAAATAAAAAAAATAATAAAAAAAAAAACCAAACGAAAATATTTTATAATTACATACACGGATATTTATATATTAATTCTATCAAGAAACGAGCACTGTGTTGCTTTTTCAATGACAACTTGATTAAAATCATCACTTTAAATTGTGAATATGAACTTGAGTTTCAGTTGGTATCTTTACGTGTCAAAGGTTTTATAGTTCAAATTGAAATGCATTTGTCATGTACATGCACTTCTTTTTCTTTTTCCGTCGAAAAAGTAAGACACAAGTTTCAGAAGCTAATTTATCATATTTTTTGTGGGATTAAAGAAAAAACAATTTGTAGTTTGACATTAATTTGGACTATTGTTCACAATAGGTTTGGGTATCACTGTGTTTTAAAGTGTAATAGTAATAGACTGCGACTAAGTATTATGTTTTTGTCCTCCAGAAAATTTGAAAATACATTTATCACTTCAATTTTCATTATATTTTGAAGGTTTTTTTTGTGTCAAAAGCATTCATAAGTCTAGTCATGTGGAAGTTACTTTTCTTATCCTGTTTACTAGACATTTATAGGAAAGTTTTAGGGCATTAAAGTCCCTTTTTTTTTAATTTATAAGTTCTTAGGGCTATTTTTTTTTGTTATGTTGCTTAAAAAAAAGTCACACAAGGGCAATACTGATGAGTTAAAGGGAAAAATTGTCATAAAAAAGTCAGCATAACACACATTTTTTGAAAGTTGTTGCAATAAATGCAACTCATTTATTTGAAAGCCTTTTTTTGGCAAATTAAATCTATAATTATTTCCATAGAACTGACTTCATGGTATCCTCGAGAAAAACCTGACAATTGAAATACACGAGAGGCAAATTAAATACTGGGTGTTACAACTTTCCATAGTTGCATGTTACAGCAGTCCTTTTTTTTTAAATTTTCAGTAAGATCTTTACTCAATGAAGTTCTTGATTAAAAAAAAAAATGTATAGCAATGTTCATCCACAAAGATATGTGCTAGCTATTTAATATGTCATTTACTACAAATATATTGAATGTTTCAAAAATCATATCAATACAATTTTTAGGTGAATCTTTGGTGTTGATTTGCATTTGATACTTAATAAAAATTTACAATAGAGAATATTATATACTGTCTCCAAGTTTCAGAGGTATCACAAATTTTAACTGTGCCCTAAAGACACTCAAATAAGTTTAATAATATAATTTTCTCAATTACTTATGCAATAAATTTAAATTTATAGATGACCGTGATAAAAGCATATTTTTATATGGGCTACTTAAAGTGCTTATTTCATTCTCAGATATTTATATAATATACATATACCATACAGAATTAAATAATTTGTTAACATCGATAAGAACATATATGAACAGAGAGTGAATACTATTTGGGTAAATGTAAACTTCAGATATATCATCATTAAGTTAGAAGCCATAGCCTAAACTATGCTTACAAACTTACTAATGCCTTTGATAAACTGATATATCAATCACATTGTTACATTTAAGATGATAAACATCCATTCTAAACCCCATCAACAGCGTTTAAAACATGGTTTAACACATTTTATTCTTAACACCTAACTCTCAATCTATGATTACTGCAAAATGATGCTAACCAAAAACTAATAGCATCTATGAATATAAACACAAAAATTTAAAAGATTACATCCGCATATTTAAGCCAATATAATACAAGAGCCATGTTTGAATAACAAAATTAATTAATGATCATAACATATGTCACAATAACAATATCTGTGTGGTTAATATATAACATGAGATACTTGTACCTTGGGGCGTTAGTGGCACAATGGATAGCGAACCCACTCTGAGATCTAAAGGGAACTTCTGTTGTGAGTTTGATCCTTGCCTGGGCCTGACAGAGCCTGACAGAGCCTGACAGAGCCTGACAGAGGGCCTGAAAGCCTGAAATAACTTTGATATAGACTAGTTATACACAAAAATCTACCCAAACCACCTATACCTGGACGAAAATGATCAGAAAATCAAACATGAGTAAATTATACAAAATAAATTGAAGTTTTCTTACAAATCACAGGGTGGGCTAATACTCAATGACTGATCTAAAATGTGTCATATTTTTCGGATGTATTAAGAGATCTCATATATAGGATGAACAATAAACGCAAGGCAACAATACAATAAGTGCCAAGTACATCAACTGTTGATGTTTCATAACAAATAGTCATAGACTTTTAATCCTTAACCTTGATAAATACATATTGAAGAGCGTTTTGAAATATAAACACATATATTCACATATCTAAAGGGTCTAATTAAAAATTAAGGCAAGTACTTCTTACCTATACTGCTTTGAATGCAAAATTCTCGGGTTTATATAAGAGGTCTATATTTTAATTCGTTCATTTTTTTTTTATTTTGCTTTTCTGTGAGCAGATTAAATAATAAATCAGCGCATCATATATTTTTTTCTTAATTTATGCTGCACCAGAGACCTTCAGCCCTTAGGCCAATATGCCCGTTTTCTTTCGATATCCATGTTTTTATTTTTTAAATTAATCTTGATTTGCGCAGGTTTCTGTGATATAATATTTCATACTTTAGAAACATGAAATAATCAAATAAGGAGACAACAAAAGCTCAAAACTCACAAACAAAAGGACTAAGGGAAGGTAAAGATTTTAAGCATGAACTTTCATTTAGATCAACAGAAAATCTACAAAAATATGATTGTAGATTTTTTATAAAAATTTTTGTATTAAGAGAGAAAATGGACTCAAATATGTGAATGTGGGTGCCTAATTTTTTTGTATTTTCCTTAAACACATTATTGCAAGTTTACATTATTACTTTACATAACTTGACGTATTGGAAAAATACTAGTCACTTGATTTTAATTTGGCATACCAAAAAAAAGGTGGGTTGGAATGCACTACAACCATACTGCATAGTATGGACATTCAATTTAAGTAAAAACAATGGTATTTAAATGCATAAAAAATATGCATTCAGCAACAGACACAATATTATCTTAAAAACAAAAGAAAATTCAGATCTATATAGGTGTTTGCTCTATTTTCATATCTATTTCTCTTGCTCGTTGTTTCCTGTTAGTTCTCACATTCACAGGGCTCTTTCGTTCCACAATTATTGGTGCTAATGATAAATATGAAACGCATTACATTTTTGGTTACACTGTTTAGAACTCATGTCTTACATTTCAAATTATTTTTAGTTGGTGCTAAGTGAAATTCGTTTGAAAACAAAAGATTTCAGCAAAAGTATCCTTTCAAATCATAACCTATATTTAGCTGCACAGTTTACATTTACACTGTTATTACTCTCCTATTGTTGATCTCTGATATAACTTCTGCCTTATGAAAATAAAAGCAATTAGCTGCCATGATACACAGAGATGTAATAGTATCAATTGATATTACCTTTAAATTATACTAATCTAATCACCCAAGATCGATGCATAGGATAAATAAAAAATTGATGCTATCGGTGAGTCGAGCTACCATCTTTTTCATGACTATCGGTATCATTTTCAGCATTACTATTTTTGTCTTCATTTTTGGTTTCTGCAAATTGCTCCATTGGAGTCTCCTTGTCAACATCTTTGTTTTCAGATTCTGTCTGCTTTTTAGAGGCAGCGTCTGCATGCTCATTATCTGCTTTCTCTGAAGCAACGCCATTATCTTCATTTACATTGTTATCAATATTTTCAATATCTTCACCATCCTCATTATTGTCAACTTCATTGGTATCATTGTTTTCCTTGTCCATGACATGCGCATCCTCTTTATTATTATCACTCAGAGGTCTTTCTGAATTCTCTGTAGCTTGATCTTCATTTCTCCCCGTATCTTCTATTGATTTGCCATCTTCCAGAGGTTCTGAATATCTTTCTGTTGGCTGCTCGCCTTGCTGCAGCTCTCTTGCTGTGTTATAGTCACTTGCTGTGTACATTCTAGGACTTTGATTCGCCTCAGAAGATACAGTAGGGTCACCATCTATGGTATCGGTGCGATAGGTAGAGTCGTCTCCAAATGGAACCGCCACAGACTTGTCATAATTTTCATCGTTGGTGCTGTTTCGGTCTGTGCACGCAGTATCTGGGAGTTGGAGGTGAAGTTCAGAGTCTTCTGGCAGATGACTGTCGTTTTCTGGTTGTCCACCCTCAAACTTTTGATTACGCTCTCCAACTGTATCTGTATTACTTATCTCAAGATTTTCATGCTTGTCGCCTATCTTGATTTCTTCCCTAGCATCCAGATTGGACGTGCCCGTGTCTCCGGCTTCAATTCTTTTGTCTTCTTCGTTCATCGTATCTTCACGAATGTTATTGCTTTCTCCATTTGGTTGTTCACTTGCAGCGTCGTTAGTTGCAGCGGGGCCATTTTCCTTATTCACTTCTTCAGCACGATTTAAAATTCCATTTGCGGCCGAGGCTTCTGATTGATCGTGTTTGTTTGTATCCAAAATAGTGGCAGGTGTATCCTCAGAATATGTTTCTGTCTGACCGGAATTGATAATTATGATCTGGTTCTCCTCGCCCCCAAGAACAGGCCTGTAGAGAAATAAAGGAAATGAACATCTTTAAGCATTTAGGTAAATGCATGCATATATATGATTAAAGTTTAAAGTTTTCTTGAGGAAATCAATCGAACAACAAGATGCTTTGTTTTAAAATCTTTACATGACATTAAAAAAAAAAAACAAAACAAAACAACAACAAACAAACAAAATGACGATCTACGTATTGCCAAAGGTTGAGATAGTCATGTAACTTGTGATGAAATCATGTGCTACAATTGATTGAATAATGAGGTGAACTTTTTAATGTAAAGTAAGCCCGAAAAACACTATTATAAAGGATGTGAGCAAAAAAGAAAATAATAATAGTGTAGCATGATTTTAAAAACGTTGGTAATGTGAATGGTTGTTGAGATAATCTTAAAATGGATTGTGCATAATAAAGTCAAGAAAAAGAAAAGGAATTTCTAAACATCATTATAGCGCATACGTCCTCAAAAATGAAATGCAAACAATACTTTCATATCGATGTAGATCATATTCTGTTCGTTGTTAGTTGCAACTCTCATGTAATGAGTGTGTGTGTGTGTGTGTATCGCTCTCTCTATATATCTATCCTGTCTGAGTATACATGCTTGTCTCTCCGTCTCCCTCCGTCTCTCTTTCTCTCTCTCTCTCTCTCTCTCTCTCTCTCTCTCTCTCTGGGGTATCGATGGCGCGGCGTGATTAATGGATTTGCACTGAAATCTACCGAGTTGTTTCGAGGTTTAGAGCCCATCACCAGGACTTAGGCTGATGTGGGCCAACAAACTTGAGATCAACTAGTAAAAGAAAGATCGTAATAACCCTTTTCCCCCTCCCCTCCTCACTTTAATACAACTTAAAATGATATGACTATAGCTGGGGCGAATATACAAGAAGTAAGATGTGATAAGAGATCAAATCTCTTGAGATGAGATGAATGACTGCAAAGAGATCGAGACTTAACTTGAGTAACAATGTAACAGACACAGGTAATAATGTAAATGCACACTATGCAGCTCAAACAGTCGGCCAATTCCATTATTTATCAAATCCTGATTTGTTATAACATAGGTATGTCACACCCTCTTCAAGTCAGCGAACATATTATTGACAGCATACATAAAGATAGCTTGTAATTACAACATATCTTCCTCATTACATACTTCATAAAATTACAATGGGTAAATTAATTTTTATTTTTAGGTAGGTCCTATAGTTTCTTGCATTCGACACATACTCCAAACATTCTCTTCACAAGGCGTGACACTAGGCATAACTTCCTGCTTGCGACGTCATTGGATTAGGCCCACTGTTCTTCAACGCCGATATTTTCGTTCTGTTCTTCGATCTCTAATATTTTCTTTTCAATTTCATCACTGAATTATATTTTTATTACACATTGAAAGTCTCATTTTGTGATACCCTTAACAGCTACTCTTTGTTAAAATTGCTCAGTCAAAATTAGATTTTTATATAGATCTACAGTAACGCTGTCAATGTTTACTGTGAACATGGAGGCAGACACAATTGTCTACGTTTAGAATTCAGAGAATATGAAAGAAAGAGAGAGAGAGAGAGAGAGA
>BLXT01002328.1:413229-433714 GCA_019648995.1 Plakobranchus ocellatus | reverse complement strand
AGAGAGAGAGAGAGAGAGAGATTGATTTTTATTAATTCAAATGACTCATTGCCCAAACATAACACGTACAACAGCTTGTTTAGTGCTAAAGCCATAATCAAAATGCTGTACTCTCGAAGAAAATACACCAACTCAAAGGTTCAGAACGTCGGACGCTTTGAAAGCAAAAGTCCGGATTCACAAAAGCGAGTACTTCTAAGTTTATTACATAATTCAGAGCCCACATCATAAATGTTTACTGCATGATTCCCTTGTGCCCACATCATAAATGTTTACTGCATGATTCCCTTATCTATCTACCTCTATATCTCTCTCACTCTCTCTCCCTCCCACCCTCTCTCTCTCTCTCCCCCACTCTCCTATCTCTCTGGCATTATTTTTTCGACATTTACTCTATCATATCTCTTTATTTACATATATGAGAATGTTTTCTGCTCAGGAGCCTCACGTACCAACTCAATGATTTTTTTAAGTGGACTTGAAAGAACATTTTGAATGTGAGTTATTATATTCTATGATTGCCATTTCATTTCATCCCAAAATTTTATTAAATCTCACTTTATTTACCTCTAGCACTTTTGATTGGAAGATATTTGAATTGGATAATGAAAAAATAAATGGAAATGATATTCATTTTCAACATCATTCTTTGGTAAACATACAATACATAAATTATCATTGACTATAGTCCACCTCAGCATATTATTTCATAGCGGTAAACTATAATTAAGAACTATCCTACAACGAAACGAGATTATTGAGTAAATAAAGGAGGCTGGTTCCAATGTAGGTTGATTGTCGAAGTATTCTGACGCAAAGTGAAATAGCAGACCAAATTGGTGGCGGCTGATGTGGACACACTTGGGAGAAGAAAATGAATTTATTGCCTACATTTTGAGAATACCACGCGATAGGCCTACCGAAACCCAGGAACATACAAGTTTTCTGATTTCTGATACCCAATTATTCTTTCCACTCCTACCTAGTTGCAAGATTGTAAATAACATTTTCTGGCGTATTTACAATAATTCATTATTAATAGCTTGTACCAGTACTGTAACGTAATAAATAATAGACTTTATCTGACCCCGTAGTTTTCTGCGCAGAATTTTTCCAAATTCTGCACAGAATTTTGACCAAAAAAAGCCAAATTCTGCGCAAATTCTGCGCAAATTCTGCACACTCTCGACAACTTTTGGAGGGTTATTTTATGCTAGCTAAAATGCAAACACCACTTTTTTTCAGCCAGTCACACTAGTAGAGATGCATGCACTAGCTAGATTTAAAGTTGTGGTTCTACATTTCATTTATTGAGAAAAAGAAAGAAATGGTACATGACAAAAAGTGAAACCTAGGGAAGAAAAGTGCCAAAATGCAAACAAAAAAGCAACAAATGTCTGTGGAAAGCAGAAGACAATGAAAAACTGGTGCTTAGTCAAAAAAATCCCGACCAACAAAACGATTGAAGTACAAAAACAGCAGCTGCTTCAGGCTCTTCTCCCCAAGGCTCCTCCTTCTCTCACTGTGGACAAGATTGTACAGCGAGAAGCTCCTCTCAGCATCTGCACTGTTCACTGTTCCGAAGATGTACCTCAGAGCAAGCCTTGAAAGAGCAGGCAGCTCTGAAGCACATGACTTCCAGAACAGTGAGCAGTCCAAACTACTGAGACCAGCATTCTCCACAGCTGCAGGCCCAAGACTGCTTCTGTACCTGTCAACTTAAGTCTGGGGGACGTCAGACCAGCCAGGCACACCTGTAAGATCAGAGGACATGAGAACAATTTTCTTTGGATCAAAATACTGAACGTCTTTCAAAAACTGTAGTCCTGGCTGGCCCTCCTCCGATAGGTACTTGTCCACCTTGTCATTCACCAGCGCGTATGCTTGTCTTTCTTTAGGAGTAACTTTCGTTGGTGCTCTCGATGTCATAAATTTCTTCATCTTGCCGCCACCAAATGACAACGAACGAATGGGATAAGCTAAGGATGACACACAGTGTTACACAGAGCCCTAGGCCTAGCTTCCGGGTAAGGGACATCACTCTTACCGCGGCCTGTCCTCTCGTATTCAGCATTTTCGCACTTTTACGGCCCCGAAATACTAGAATTCCGTGCAAATTCCGTGCGAAGGAATTTTCCGTGTTCACGCCGTGAGAAAACCCAAATTCCGTGAAAACGCCGTGTTTGCATGTCTCACGGAATCCTCCGGGGTCAGCTTTATACTTATCATATCGACCACATTCGCTTAGAACCAAATGGTTAGAAGTTGCCTTGTACAAAATTTTATACATATTTTCTCAACAGCATCATGTCTTTTCTCGCCTCAAACTGGAACATGATTGAGCATGAAGGGAAAAACAGCATTCAAAAATTGGTGCCTAAATTCATGTTCTGGAGAATATCTACCTGCAAATTTGTAAAATAGACCTGTCATTTCTAACTAGCTGAACGTAAAACCATTTTTTAGGATTTTTGACAAAGCTGAATGATAGGAATGCCTGACAATGCCATGCTATTCTTCATTTCACAACACCAGCACTGTTGGATATTAGACTGAAAGCATACTGGAGGCAGTCGTTAAAGTATCTAACTTCATAGCTGGCAACATGCCTGAAAACTCTCTAGTTTCTTTGGTGGCAAAACATATCAAATCTGCTGAGGCTTTCATCTAAACAAGGCATCAGAGCTATCTTTTGTATATTACAGCATGGCAATAGCTCTTTTAGATAAGGGAAATTGTGTGATCACTCACAATTCTGTTGCTGTGCAAGCCATGAAGATAATTTTGTTACACAAATAATCAGGCTTGCTTGTTGTTTCAATATAGTAACTGCAACACAAAGTCGTTCATGTTGGCCAACACAAGACGATCTAGCCTTCAGTGTGTTTCCAGCCTTATGCTTACATTTTTTAAACTCTTAACCTAGGCATTTATCTGACAAGTAATGAGCCTGTTGTATTATAAAGCTGCTTGAAATCAATGAAATAGGTGGAATATAACACATATGTTTCAAAACTTGGTGAAATATTTGCCACGAAATATTTAAAATTTGGAGAAATAATAAGCCTAAAGTAAACATCACATGAGCATTGATGAAACTGAAAACAGGTAAAGCCAAAATCAAGGAAAGGTTTGAAATTGACACATTATCAATCAGTGAGCCTACAGAAACTATTTTGCAGAAAGCTTAGCCTAAGGTTCAATTGAGATGTAAGTCTAATCATGATGTGAGGTTAAATCCAATAATGAAGATGTAGGTATTTAATTGAAGACATTAATATCTAATACAAAAGAGCCACGAATAGACAGGCTGACAAAAGTGTGAAAGCTTTATGAAAACTTCCAGGATGTAGTGATAATCTTCCTATAGTAAAAGGTAGATTTTAGAACAGCAATAGGTGAAAAAAGATAAATGTCTTGATGGATGATTGGAAAGGTTAAAACCAATAGATAACTTTAATTATGGAAAGCTTTGTTGGAGGAAATGAAAGAGAAACACAGATAGACAGATTGATGAACAGACAGGTGAACATTCAAACAGGCAAACAGTTAGGCCCCCACTAACTCACAAACAGACAGTCACATGTTATAAGAGAGCAAAATGCAATAACATTGTGAAGAGAGATCAACAAAAAGAGGGAGAAACAGATAGATAGATTGATAGGTCCTTAGCTAGTTAGATAGGGGGGAGAGAGAGAGAAACATAGGAAGAGAGAGAGAGAGAGGGTTGAGAGAGAGAGAACAACTTAAAGCATAACAAATTTAAAAATATAATAACATAATAAATAAACATACTTTAAGACAACTATTTATCAGAATTTATAACTCACTTCCCCCATGGAAACACAGTGCTCTCCCTTATATGTGGGTCCACTTTTCTAACCATCACACACTGAAGACCCCAGGCTGTCTCGGGTTCTAATCCACCATCATGACCAACAATGACCCTTTCGAGATCTCCCAAGTCCACTGCCTCCACTATAAAACTGTCCGTCTAGGTTAAAGAAAAAATTTTAATAAGTAGAACATAAGTTTTATCACTGACCTTGCCAAAAAAAAATGATATGCTCAAATTTTAATTGTGAAATTGTTTTATGAAAAGAAATTTTTGTCTGACAAAGTTATTCACTATAATAACAGTGGAATGTGATTAAAAAAAAAAAGCAAAAAAAAAAAAAACTGATTTATTATGAATCTGTCATCATTATTTTGCCAGAACTCTCTTGAAAAACAGAAGTACCTTGCCCTCTAAAAACTTTTGGTTTGAACCAGAGCTGTTCTTAAAGTGCCGTCGACCAGTGTCACCTAGACTTCCCACCAGGGTAAAGTGAACATTTGCTGTTGTTCCAGCATTCTCTTGTGCCTCAGTCACTGTTTTGACTAAGTATTGGCAAGCTAGGGGTTGGAGAAGAAAAGGACAGGAAAAGAGCAATTACTATTTTTTAAGGATGAGGAAAGATGATATGATCAATAGCAATTATTCTTCTATCTATATGCATTTTCCTTTGATAAAACAAAAAGATCTGACCAATTGTGGATTCAGCTACAGAGGACAATACTTGAAGAAAGATTATTTTTTGCATATAAAATTTTTACCCTAACTTTTGAGTGATTGCAGTTTTTATCATACATATATTATTTTCTCTCTTGAGTACTTAACTCTTGTCAGGGAATTTTCAATAAAAAATTCAAGAGATAAATTTCTCAGTTAAGAGCTTGAGGAAGTTTGATAGAAAACGTTCCTTGTTTCTGTCTATTGCCGAGCAATAAAATAGTGTCTCTCTTTCTTGAAATCATGAACTGCATTACACCCACTTCTATTTCAGATATTGCCAACCCATACACTTTCTGCTCAACCTCAATAACCTTAATGAACATCCTAAGATTTCACTTTAAGCAAAAATCGTTTTACTTTCCAGGCCTTAATAAGAAGTCCATTCCAGAAGACACTTAATCTCGCTCTCTGTTAGTGCTCACATGCAGTAGTAGAGACATCACGATGATTTTGCCTTTTGCTTTGTAAAATTGTATGAAGCTTATTTTATCTAAACTCTCACGGATTATTTGCTTTTTATTTTTTTTTTTTACTCCAGTATGTGAATTTGTGGGTATGATGTATGTATTTACATTCATACTCATAATCATAAGTTTCGAATTTTAAGATATTGAAAGTTATTGACACAGAATATTTCCTAAATTCTAGTCTAGTTTTGATATATATTTTTTCAATAGTAAGCTACATTTTTCCAGTGTCTATAGCTATTAAGGAAAAGTTAATTTTATCTTTTAAAATAATCATTACTAGATTTATAGTTAGTGATTTACAAGGAAGAGCAGGTCCTTCAAGAGAGGGAACACCAGCCTCAAATACAATATCTCCATTCTCTGCCATGTAGGAAAGCCAGCGGTCAACAGCAAATTCATGTTTCACTTGACTCAGTTGGTTCTCTAGGATGAGCTGTTTCAAAGGCAGATAGAACCATTTCTTTTTAAGTAACAAGTCATTTCATTTTCAAATCATTTTAACTTTAATGTATAATATGAATGTGCAGCGAAACCTATTCCAAAACAATATTACCTCCCAAATGAAATTAAAAACTGAGGCTCGAAAAACCTATGTTTATTAAAATAAAACTGCTTCTATGCACTTCAAAAGGACAGAAAATCGACTTATAATTATTTAAACAAATTTCCAATTTAACTTTTTCAAAAAACAAAATAAAATTAAAAAAAAAAAAGGCTGTTTTAGATATAAGATATATGTTCATTATTCATTTATGACATGAAAAATTTTTGACATAAAGTATTGGCCATAAAAATGCTTGAATTGGACTTTATATTGAAAGCAACAAAAAAAAAAAGACGGTCTGAGAAGAAAATAAATTGACTGAAGAAAACAAATTTGAATGTCTTGCAAGCTACACTTTTAGCCTTTAAAAAATATATTTCTTAGTCACAAAAAGAATAAATTTATAAGGCAATGAGTAAATTTTCATTAACAAACTTTTCTTAGTCATAAAAAGAATAAATTTATAAGGCAATGAGTAAATTTTCATTCTTAAATTTCAATTTAGGTAGGAATAACACAGGATCATTTTTTCGTAGAAGGTTTTAAAAAGTCACGAACATTAAGGAATGGATCATTTCTCACCTCTGCATTTGATGTTATTTTTACTATAGTAAGTCAAGAGGCTAACAACTGAACTAGACTCGTTTTGTGGTACTCTATCACATATTCATGGATGCAAGCAAGCAAAGTTGAATTGAACAGCAACAGGTGATCAAAATTTTGTATGTTATATTATATTTTGATTTGATTGATAAATTATCTTAGACTAGACCTAGGAATCCCTCTAAAGTCAAGTAGCTGATTGTTTTTGGATTGTATTAAAAAAAAAAGACCTCAGTTCATTTTAATCTGATCCGATGCATTTGAGTCCATTGCTTGAAAATTTCAGATTGACTGATCATGTATTTATAATTTCAAATTTGGTTGTTTAATATACTTCAACAATACTTCTCTTTTTCTTGGAATCCTAGAAGGGACATCACTCAAAATAGTTTCTGCCTAAAAGGATGCTGCATTCTATGAGGATTAAGAGGATCTTGACAGCCATTGCATTTTCACATAGAAGGCCTTGTAAATCACAGCCAGCAAACTTGCACCCATACATATAATAGCATGTTAAAAATTTATTACTGAAAATGACTTTGATGATTGAAAAAGTTTCATCTGAAACTAACATACTCCAAACAGGAAGAGGAAAAGTGGATGGAGAAATCTTAGAAAGGGACAATATTTTATAATCTCTTCAAAGTGGAGCTCATGGAATGTCAGACGCAACAAAGTGAAGGCTTATCTCAATTTTCACAAGGTGGTAAATCAGTTTAGGGCCTACAATCAGTGTTAAAAAAGAAGCAGAAAAGCCACTGATTGTAAATTCAATGGCTGAAACAAATCTTCACCTTTTGAACTCTCCATCCAGGAGCCTGTCCTGTGTTGTCATGCTCTAGTCTGATTTTCCTAATGTCACCAATATCTTCAGGATCTAGATAAATCTGTAGAATAAATCAATACCTGACAATTGTAGGTGGAAAATAAGTTAAGTAATCTGCGTCTTATTTTTAAAGAATAAAATGTCAAATGTCCAAAGAAAAACGAGGAAAATTGGATTCCATTGCATTAAATTTTTAAAACTTGCAAGATGTCTTAAGATCAACCTGAATGTTGCAGATACAATTTTCTATAGTTACTAAGCTCCAAGAATGCAGCTTGAGGCTGTACATATGGTCTAAAATGTTAGAAATGCAACTTGCGACTTATTTGCACTATTCTCATGCAAACAGGCTTCAGAACATGGAAAATAAAGTGTATAAAGGATCAAGACAGATTGTGAAAACATAGAAAAATAACATTTGTCATTGAAAAATTTGCTATTAAATAGTGAGTTTCACTCAGCCGTTTAAATCTCAACAAACAAATTTTAAACAAGCAAGGGAAATGTGCGAATGAAACAATTGCTGTATTAATCAAAACTAACCAAATTACAAATGTTAATAAACTTTCCTAAATGTGAGGTAAGCTTGATAATTTCTTATTTTGGAAACATTTAGTTTTGAGCATGATATCTCGGCTCATTATCTACACTTGTATTGAGAAAAACAACTTTTATGTCTCTACCCCACTTTGGTCAATAGATATGTGAATTTGATGACTTTATGGCCAATAGATATGTGGAATTGAAGACAGTACTTGTAATGTTGATTTGAAGACAGTACTTCTTATGTTAATTTGAAGACTGTACTTTAAATACCTTTTTTGAGTAACATATTTTAAAAAGGCTCCAGGAAAAAAGGATCCATAGTGGCTTTGTCTGATTTACCTTGGTTGTGTAATAAATATTGCTATCAATTAATTAAAGGTAAAAAAAAAAGAAAAAAAAAAATGTGTACTTTTTGTTTGCTCCACAAGTGAAAACCAGTAGCAGTATGTTTAGCAATTTTCCAACTACATTTTAACTGCTACACATAAGGTGTGTGTTGACTTTAAAAGCTTCCCAAACCAATAATTGTATTTCGTACCACAAAGAATAATATCCAATGACATTAACAGAAACTCATACATATAATTTTAACATCATTAAAAAAAAAAAAAGCAAACTGAAACTGAGGAGTCTTCAGCTGATTTCAGAGACAGTTAAGCAGAACATTAAAATGCTGTGTGCATCTGATTCCCATTAACCTGATTTCTCTTTTTACAAAAACCATTTTAAGGCAAAAAAAGCCAAAAAAAGTTTTAAAAATACAAAATTTCATGACACAATTCCCAATGTTACAAAACCGACCCCCCCCCCAAAAAAAAACAAAACAAAAAACAAAAAAAACAAAGGCAAGTATGTGCTAATCTATTCTAGTCCACCATGCTCAAAGGCATAGATTCACAGGTCTACCCTGAAATCAGTGATGCGGCCTGCAGGAACCAGCACTCATTGCCATATTGCTGGCAAGAATGACAAGCGAATGCAATATCTTTGTAAACAAACAACCGCTTAACTTTGGATACTTACTATCAATGTGAAATTTCACATTCCATCTACCCCTATTTCTACTAAAGCACACACCCTGTTTGTTCTAAGCCTTATTACAAAATTATCTATGCATGCTGATTTTTATTTTTTTTATTTTCTGTTCAATGAACAGAAGACAAGCTTATATATTTACTCTATCTTTCCAATTATAAATCACACCTTCTATAGTAATCTATAGGCTGCAGTGGATATAATGATGACAATATGGATGAAAAAAGCCAAGCGTCAAAAAGGACAGAAAATGTGGAAAAAATGTGATATGAAAAAATGTGACTGCATCATGCACTGTGCATTTAAATTTTTTGCAGAAGCTAGATTAACCATTTGTGATGAGGTTTCATATAATAGGCTGTGCTGTTACTTTCAGATTGTGATGTAGCCTGACCTATGCTTTCCCAAAAAATTTACTTTAATATCATTTCAACACTAACTTCAAACTGATCTGTCTGGCCTGCCTGGAAGCTTCCTTGATCTTTGGATCCCAGTGGGAGAGGTCCAGAATGACCTTTGGTACCAAAAATAGACAAAGTCACATTCGCATCAGTCCAACTGTCAGCCTCAGATGCAGTCACTGTGTATACATGCCAGTCTCCCGCTAAATGATGGGGAAAAAACAATCGAGTCACTGTATTAAAATAAGTTTTTTTGCAGATGACGTCAATTTAAAATAGAATTACTGGTTATAGCTGACAAAATGGCTCTGATACAAAAACTGTTCAGTTCTGGATTTAGAATTTACTTGAATAAGATGAAGCATCATTCTGAAACCGATTTCTTTAACAAAAAGGGAGAATGGGTACTTGAATTCATGTATGAGTTAAGCTATGATGAGCAGCATCCTCCTCATCAATAATGTAGTTGGGTCCCAAGCTACACTCTCTCTTCCTTATGCCAGTGCTGTCAATTTAAAATTGGAACTATTTTTATTCCAAAGCCAGCCAGCTTGGCACATTGTGACAGTAATATTTGCAAATAATGTTTGAGCTTCAGAAATTGCAAAAAGATTCTTGCTCTTAGAGGTTAGTGTCTTTTATAGGAATTTTATTGCTTTTACTTAGTGGGATTCTTGACATAGTTTTTCTTTAGCTATTTGTTTTTTCTTATTTTTTTAACCCTGTTTTTTTTTTCATTATTAGATATTAAAAAATAAAGCATTGCTACCTCTAGGACTTGGAGTCTCTGGCTTTACATCCTTTGGCTCCACTTCAGAGTGCTCAATCACTGCATCATCCAGCGATTTTCTTCTTTCTGCTTCTTGTTGGTTGTCTTCACCTTATAATAAAATAAGTTTAACTAAATCATATTTTAGAACATAAAACCCCCATAAAAACTGAAAGATTTCTCTCTTTCAGAGCTTAAGTGATTGCTGTGGAAAAGTGAAGGCCTAAATCCAATAATTTAAATTTCTTATAAATCAAAGCTGTCTAGAATTTAGGATTTACTACTCTCGTTTTCTTTGTTAAATGTGATCTCATAATCCAAACACCCCTGTTGGCAACATTAGATGTAATTGTTCGCTGCTTTCTTAGACATAATTTTTCCTTGCTTTCCTCTTCTCTGAGTCTTTTTTATCTCTTGAAACTAAAGCAAAATTAACCTCTGTAAATAAGAAAAATCCTCTCTGTCTAGATCAAGATGAAGTTTTTGCATGAAATAGACAACATAGGGAAAACCTACATAAAAGGATATCTCCTAAAAAAACGCACCATCTATCCGCCTAAATGATTCACAAGATAGTTAAAATCCCCTTCATTTGAAATTTTGTTCATACACATAAAATTTGAAATTGGAACTCCCCCCCCTGTAATTGCATATATATATATATATATATATATATATATATATATATATATATATAGATATAGATATAGATATATATGCAATACTAGTAATTATACCAATTAGGGTTAAAACAACATCTATGCAAGTACCCCAAAAATTGTGTTTCCATGTGACATTTTTATATGTCACATATTTCACTTTCATAAATCTTGAAATGATAACAATTTGCCATTTTCAGCACTCTAATATGTTCTGGCAGGATGAAGTCATTTTATTAAGTTGAAAAAATATATTGAGTTAATATTTGATATTATACTTAAAAAAATATATCTGTATTCTATTTATAAATCTATATTTCCAAAATGAAATCTGCGACTAAAAATTTGCAAAACAATTTTCTGTTTGATTTCTTCAAAACTTCAATAATATGTAAATCATTTGATACACTATACCAACACCCACGCATAAAAAAATTGCTCACTTTCATACAGATCTGGAGATGAACTCTTTTTTTTACTCGCCACAGGTGCCACTGTGATAGCCTCAATGGGTGTGTTGTTCACTTCCTCTTCTGCCTCCCCTTTATCTGGTGTCCTTGCAGTATGCAAAGCACTTGAGTAGTTGTCACCATCTGTTGGATACAGAGTCCGCATGGTTTCTCCATCATCCTGACCTGCATCCAACCATCTGGTATTTACAAAAAAATGACACAAGTAACACCATATCATGAAAATATTTAAAATTGAGTAATTAGGCTCGTTTTAACAAAGACTTAAAAATGAAAGTTTTGAACATACTTTCCCCTTAAAAAGATATCATTTTTTTTTTATCTTTTCCAAAATTTTGAGCTGACTAGTAACTAGAAGAAAAAAAAGTAAATCTCCCAATCAACAGTGTGAAAATGTTTTTTTTCTCTATTTTGTAAAACACATATCTTTAAATAATTAATAAACTCAATTTTAGGACTGTAAAATCATACTGAAGGGTTATCACTAATTTTGGGAAAAAAACATAAATATACATAAAAGATAAGTTGGCCATAATTTATATATATATATATATATATATATATATATATATATATAAATATATACACACACATATATATATGCACACACACATAGAAAAAAACCCCAAAGAAGTTATTTTTTTATTTTGTGCCTCTTTTTCTTCATTATTGCAACTATCATTATAGCTGCAACAATTTATTCATCATTGATTTAAGTTTTCTGTCTTTAACCTTTTTGGTTCTTATACTTCTTTCACCTGTTACAAACAAAAATGTAAGAATCCTCTTCATTGTCAGGTTTGATTGTCACCCGTAGTAAGAACCAGCCATCACCTGGTGAACAGAAGCAATAAGAAAAATCCGTCTTTGAAAAAGGCAAAAACTATTTGTGGATTCTAATTCATCATATTATTTATTACAATCTTTGGAGTTTTAGAAAAGCTTTAGACTCTGGATTATCTTTCTCTTCTTTTTTTTTCCTTTGAATAGAGGCTGAAAAAAATCTTCAACTTTCTATCAAGTTTTGATTTGTTTCTTTCTTTTCTGCCCATTTATCAGCTGCCTGCTTGCGGGTCCATCTTCCTTCCCACTCTCCTCTGCTCCCTCCTCTTGCTATGTATATTTCTTCCTCTCTCCCCTTTTCTTTTTTCCTCTCTCTCTCTCTCTCAAAATATCTTTCCTTCTCATTCACTGTAGATCTATCTCACGCTCTACAATCATTAAAAAATCAGCAACTGAGCATTACCTGCATTTTCACTGGAGTGACCGATAGTAACACTGTCCAGAGTCAACAAACTAACAGCTTCAATGACAAATGAGTCAGTCTGAGATGGGTTTAAGAAAGAGTAACAATGAATTGTTGTACAAGAGTAACAATGAATTGCTCCTTTTACTTTTAATGTTATTTGACCTATACCCATGATTGTTTAATATTATCTTTGGATGTTTAAGGTCAATTTTCCCTTCTCTTTTCTCCAGCCAATGCATTGATGGCAGGCATATCTAAACTTGGAAATATCCTTCTAATTTTATTTAACCTAAACCATGATTGTTTAAAATTATCATTGGATGTTTAAGGTCAATTTTCCCTTCACCTTTCTCCAGCCAATGCATTGATGGCAGCATATCTAAACTTTAAAGTACACTTTTTGTGAATAGGTACTTCAAAAGTTTAATACACATAGCATCGACATTTGATTCAATTTTCCAATCAGATTGTTATAGAGAAATCAATATTGTTTTATAACGCAGTAAAAAACAACAATCATCATTACCGTTTTCAAATAGCCAACTGCAAGCTAAAACTGACTTTTATTTTTTTTTAAATTTTGTCTTGTATTCCAAAATAGCTGCCTTTAAGACTATAGAAATAGATAAATCTTTACAAAGAACAAGGTTTGAAAGGAAGGTAATCATCAAAGTTCTTCAATACAAGTGGAACACTTAAAATCAACACTAGAATCATGAATATTGTTCCTAAAATTGAAAGCATTTCTAATTTTGTTTTGAGACAATGCCAAATAAGAATTATTTTAGTGCTTGAAAAATGATAAAAATAAAAAAAACAAAAACTTTCCTTTAGATTTCTATCTTTTAAGAATAAAAACTGCTAAATGCAAACAATATTGAAATTTTATTCCCTTCATGACATTTCATTCCACGTCTATAGCAAAAGAAAAACCGGAGCAATGTGAGCAACATGTTTACTGCCGTACTCATAGCATCCCTGTCCACAAATATATCCAAAAAAACGATTCAATTGTTTAAGAAACATCTGACTGACCAGCTGGTTTTAACAATGATCCACCCTAAGGCTAGAAACATACTGGAGGCGACGCTGACTTGTAGCTGTACTATGCTTTACCCACTAACAAGTAAGCCTGACACTTTGCATGACAAGACTGGCCTTAGTTTGTGTGGCAAGTCAGTAGAATTGTGCCTTGTCATGTAAAGGCAACCCTGTTTCCCTTATCCAACAGAGCAACTGAAGTGACATCACGCTGTAATATGCAAAGGATAGCTCTGATGCCTTGATTAGATGAAAGCTGAAACTGACTTGGAATGCCTTTGCACCAAAGAAACTAGAAAGATTACAAACATGTGGCAGGTGTAAAGTTGGACACATGAACTGCTGCCTCCAGGATGCTTTCAGCCTAATAGTGATCGGATCCTGTAAGACCTGACAACATGCCAAAAGCACTTGGTCATGGACTAATAATTAAAAAGAAATAAACAAAAATAAAGAGAAAATCTACTACGCTCCAGTGTGACATGTATTTCTCAGGGTTGAGAATGGCCAAGCATTAAAAGACTGCAATTTTACCACAAGCGCCTTCGGCGTGAGCTATAACTTTTTTTTATTTAAATTATTCATAAAAATGATAGTTAAAAAAAAAAAGGCAACCGACGTCTTTTGATGAGCAGACGACAAGATCGCAATGAGCTGATATCTGCCTTTAAGCAGACAATTCTCAGTTAAGTGAGGTTTGAGCTTGTACAGCCAAAATTACGGGATGATACACAGAGAGAAAGCTAGAAGAAGAAGAGAGGAAGAGGGGGAGGGGAGGAAAAAGACAGGGAGAGAGAGAGAGAGAGAGAGAGAGGGAGAGAGAGAGAGAGAGAGAGAGAGAGAAAGAGAGAGAGAGAGAGAGAGAGAGACAGGCAGACTGCTCTAGACTTGAAGAATGAGCATGAGCAAGTGATGACTTTTTATGAAATGCCTTAATTGGTCTCACACAGACCCGAAGGAAAGGATTGAAAACATAGCAAACAAAGTAATGATCAAAAACAGAAGATAAAGACAAAAAGACAGTCATAATTTTTGACAAAATAAGATTCAAAGAGGACTTTTAGTAAATTCAAAGTAGTTCACCAATCCAAACAGGGACAGTGAGGAAGCCTGGAAAGTGTAAGAAGAATGAGATCTTTCACATGGCTCCTCTAAGCCCTCAAATGCAAATCTAATGGGTTCGGGAATGAAAGATAATATCATATGCCCATTGTACCAAGGCAAACAGACTACACAACATATTCTCAGTTCCTATAAAATTTCTCTCAACCAGGGCTCTAAATTGTTCCAGTTCACTTTATAGACTTTTTTCTGAATTTAAAATGATAACAGGATAACAGATCAACTTTGCAAAAGTCGGAAGTCAAATCTGGGAACTGCTGTGTGACAAGCTGAAGGATCTCTAAGGTCGGTGGCACACAGAGAAAGTCATACGTTATACGCCGCTCGCATTAAACCAAGCCACTCGCCGCACTTTCAATTTCCATACGCCGCTTACGAGAGGAAAATAAAATTATAGGTTATCGTCATATGCCGTTCTTTCCACAATAAAAGTCATACGTCGTACGACTTTTGCAACCAGTCAAACAGAACGTACACACGCGGGTCAATGCTGGCAAAAAAAAGTATGGCTGACATCGAGATGGTGATTTTTCTGTGGTGGAAAGTATTATCGAAGAAAAACTAAAAAGCGCTCGATGTTTGTCAGACCTATTTATGCCTCACGTGAAGTAGAAAGCGAATATCATACATTGTTTAAAGAAATTATCAAGGATGACGAAAAATTTTTCAATTACACAAGAATGTCACAACGCTCATTCTTCGAGCTTTTGACAATTGTAGAACCTCACATTTCACCCGGTTGGACCAATTACAGAAAGTCTATATGTCCTGAGGAAAGGCTTGTCATTACTTTGCGGTAAGTTAATGTTCACAGTCTGCCGATCGGCGTATGGAAGACAAAATTAATGAACAAGTGCATTACAAAACGAACGGCTTACGGGAGGGGTCGAGCGGCGCATGAACAAAGTCACAAGACCGTGTCGATGAGGCCAGTGGCAAACGGCGAATGACGAATGGCTTTTTTTGTGTGACTGAAATTTAGGTACGTTTGCGTCATACGTCGTACGGCGTATGGAATATGGATCTCCTGTGTGACGCTCGATTGATTCCATATAGTGTTCATTAGCGTCGAGTGACGAATGACGTATGGCGAGCGACGAATGACTTTCTCTGTGTGACGCCGGGCTAACAACCCCCCACCCCCCAACACACACCCATTTACACACACACACACACACACACATACAAAAAATGGACTAAAGTTTTGTTTTTGTTTTACAACCTAGTCTAAGTTTTTTGCAATATGTATGCATCACACACATCAGACTTGGAAGGCAAGAAGCTTTTATATATATATATACAAACATTGATAGCAAAGGCAAGGAAGAAGTAGAAGAGAAATATAGGAGGAGGAAGAGAAAAGGAAGAAATACAATTAGTGGAAAAATGAAAAGAATGTAAGAATAAGAAAGAAGAGGAGGATGAAGAGAAAGAAAAAGAGAAGGAGAGAAATAAGGAAAAAAAGAGGAGAGGGACGATGATAACTGATGACAACAGGCAAAGACTGATGACAAAGAACAGGAGGAGAGGGTGGAGACTAAGGGGAAAGATCGAAGATTTGAGTACTTAGTCTTTGACAAGAGACTGAAAAAATATGTTCGAAAAATTTAGAGCAATACTATTGAACTGCAACATTCTGGCTTTCTTGTGTCCTTCACACTTGAGACATTTTTCTTACATGAAAGTATGGCTTGGTTGATAGTATATATGGAAAGGCATACATGCAAATCAATGCTTATCTTGTTACCTTCAATTGTTCTCTAAGTAATTGCAGGACTAATCTTGAGAACACATACATTTATGAAAGATTTAAAATAAAGGAAACAGAATGGCTGAATGTCACCCTAAAATACAAGAAATTCGCACATGGAAAGAGATTCTTTATCAACACTACTGAGAGAGACAATGATGGTTATGAAATAGGAGAGTCATGACATAATTCTGAAAGGCCAACAGAGATATAGTCAAATGGTGAAACTGAAGAAGTTGAGGGGGTGATTCAGAAAATGCTGAACATGATACTGATAAAGAAACCAGCAACTGAAGGGAGCTACAGTGCAAGGAATGGAAGGTAAAGTTCAGGCATTATCCATAGTCTGCAAAGGTTTTTGCCATGGGAATCAAAGCAGCAGTTTTGCTCCTTTCTTTGAACCATGAAATCCTGCATCCGTGTGCACATAAACACTCTTTGGAATTAGTGATCATCAAAAACATAAATCAGCACAGACAAGATTTAATTGTGTAGCCTAATTCACATCTTTCTTTTACAAATTCTAGGGCTTATACAACCCAATCCACAGTATCTTTTTGAAGGTAGGTGGATCTTACATGACCTGATCAGCTATGTCTCTTCAAAGGTAATCTCGGTTTTACATGACCAGATCACCAGTGTCTCTTTGCAAGAAATTGGGTCTCAATTACCAGCATTTTTAAAGAAAGTGCCGCACATAGCATGGGTTAAAAAGCAAGCAGAACATCAAAGTTCAATTAGGGTAACTAATAAACAAAATTTGAAAGGAAATTTGTCGCTGGCATAATTCAGATGTTATTTTCAATTAAAGGGAAACATCCAAATGAAAATAATTTATCAAATATTTTATATCAACACTAGTCTACTTTGAATTTTAGGCTTCATTCTTTTATTATAATTCAATATGATTCCACACCCATTGTTTTACAATTTAGAGAGCCAAAATAATCACCTAGACTAACTTTACATTTGTAGCAGACCATTTTTGAGATTGATATATTGGTAGCAAGAAGGGACAGAGTCACATTGAAATGCTCATGATAAATAGCTCTTTATTTGTTCATACCTGCCCTGGTTGGAAATGTGGCCTTTCTGTACTTGAATCCTGAAGCCTGCGATACCCTGTGCTGCCCATTTGGCCGTCCAGCTTGACCACTATAGCCTGGTTAGTGCCAGCACCAGGAGAATCAGCGGTAACAACTGTCACATAATACTTGACCACTGGGGAATAACCAGTAACAAATAAAATTAAGTCCATATCAATAATATTTTTGCTCTCTTGCAAGAACAGTATTACCACATCAAAATGATGTTAATATAATTTATTGATATTAACATAACTTTACTATTATTATTTCTTTAGCAAATATAATGTTAGAATCACAGCACAGTTTTAAGATTTATATCAGTAACTGTGTATGTAAAGAGTCACTAATTCAGAGATTGGTACCACAGAAAATGTCAGGAGTATTTGTTTTAGACAAATACGAGTGTTTCAGATGATGAAATACAGCATTTAAAAAAAAACGATTTTCAGTTTTTTTCTTTCATCAAATTTTTTTTCAAAACTTTAAAACTTCCAACATCTGAATCAGTACCAACATCCAATTTTAACCTCACAAAGCTCAAGATATTGTCCTTTTTGTAGGCTGTTTCAATGATTGAAAAAGTTCAAAATCCATCTTCAAACTCACTTAGCCTGGTCTTAAAACATTTTTATAGTCATGTGCACAAAGAAATGTGTGGCACACTATAATCTCTCATCAGATATCATCATCAAAAACCCATTGAAAAGCAAAACAATATAAAGCTAGCCTTTGTGCTTATTGTGTCAAGCAAGATTTACCATAGCTATATTAAAACAATATTCTTCCATTAATGCACACAATGAAATCATTTTTACCACACCAAAGCAAAGTTATATTAGTGTCTAAAGCAACAAAAAGGCTCATCATTTACAGAGATTAGAAAGTATATTCTGAAGTTTGCAACAAAACTATATTTTTTTTTCATATAATTACAATTTATATTTCACAACAAAATGCCATAAATTTATTATATGGGTATATTTTACAAAAAATTACATTGTCCATTTATAAAGCAATTATAATTCAATGCAGTATGATCTGCCTAAATTATATACAGTGAACACCTGATAATTTGACATCAAAGGGACCCGCTCACTCATGTTGAATTAAAAGAAAGTTGAATTGTAAGAAAAACAAGCCATAAAGCAGAAAAAAAACAGTGAGGGGAGAAGAAGGTGGTCTTTTACCACAGTATTCATTATTAAATTAAAAGAAGGCTAACACAGTCTTCTCCTTTGCTGCCAGCTAGGCACAAACACATGCACAAGAGTGATAACCCCCATCTGATTATTCAAGCAGTGACCCAATCACAATGAATAGTCTGTGTTATTAGGCACATTAACTTTGCTGCAAGAGACTGTCACTGTGTTTTAGTTTATTTGAAAACTGGATGGGAACTGTCGAATCAAGAAAAATGAGCTCAGCAGCATGTCGATTTTGAGGAAAAATCTGTTAGTAAAGGTTAAGAGGTAATTATTTGGGACTTTTGAAGTGTGTCAAATTGAGTGAAATGTCAGATTGAGAGATGTCAAATTAAGTGGAGTGCATTGTCAAACTTAAAAACCTTATAACCTTAAAATCTTTAAGGAACTTAAAAAAAAAAAAAAAACAGTTTGACAATCACTTTTATGAATTTAAGACTAATATGAGTTAATGTGAGTATATGAGAAAATGAACAGATTTACCAGGCAGAATAAAGACTCCTGGCCAGACTATTGGGAATTCTGTCCAACCATCTGATGTTTCAGTGACTGCTATAGGCCGGGAGAATGATGACCAGAACGTGTCTTTTGTATCCACATCCTCAAAATGAATCTTTTAAAAGCAGGTAATGAATAAATTTTTGAAATGTTGGACTGGGGATTTGTTGATAAAGAAGATAAAAATAACAATCAATATCAATTATAGGTCTCAGCTAGAAAGAATGGGCTGAAGAATATCATAAGAACAGGCATGACTGGTGGATGTAGGGAATGAGGAAACTATGGAAGAACATTCTGAATCCTAGATCCAATAAGGAAATGCTACAACACAGAGCTCCTCTAACAGCTAAAAATGATTTAGATGTGGAGAAAAATAACATATGCTCACATGTTAATTATTTGACTTATTATGAATTTAGTCAACTTTTAAGGTCTAGTATGATTTGAAATTTAGATTAAAAAAAAAAGCATTGAGTAAAAAGTAATGTTGCATTTTTTAAAGGACGAAATATAATATTAGGAAATCTCTATAATTTATTTCACTTTATTTCTTGGTCTTGTTCTTATATTTTTGAAATGCCTCTATCCACACATGACTAATCAATTGATTTTTTTTTTTTTTTGGCATTGAAGAAATATGTTGATAGCTTAGTAACTACATGAAAAATGACACATATGAATATATGGCTTAAAAAATGGATATTCACAATTTCCAGTTTGATTTATGACCATCAAAGAATACAAACAAGTGGAAAAACGAAACAAAACAAAATCCAAAAAATTTACCCGCTTCAGGTGCCAAGATTTGACCTGCGAGTTTTCTTTGAACCCAATCCTCATTTTGATCAAATCTCCTACATCTTCAGACAGGCTCACCTTGAGGAAAATTTTAACTATTGATGATAATTTTATGACTACAACAAGTGCACGAGTATTTTGTGAAACACAACAACAAAAAATCAAAATGTATGTTCTCCAATAACGACTGTAAAGAATTTTTTTTTAATTGTTCGAATCAATGTAAACAATAATGAAAATAATAAGATCACTCTATAAGTCTTATGACTTTAAAGTTTTAAAAACGGCAAAAGTTTCAGAGTTGAGTAGTTCATTCTTTAAACATTCAATCAAAAGATGAATTATGAAGCAACTAAAAAAAAAACATTAGTTGAAGGAAAAGCGCCATATAATTCAAAGTAGGTCTATTCTGTTTTACTTGGATCTGTAATTTATGTAATCAGATATACCTATAGCAGAAAACAGGTGCTTCTTTGGAGCATCCAAATGTGTGTTAAAACATGGAAGCCATTTTCCATTTTTAACTTAGAAGTCCGAGAGGAAGCTTTCAATGCGCTGTACATTTGAAACTCACCTCAAACCTGTCAGTCATTTGAGCCTGGAATGGGTTATCATGCTCAGTAGTGAGACTAACAGGTGTGCTCTCGCGTTTTTTTCCACAGAAGACAACAATGACATCATTGACATAACCAGTGGTTCCATCTGACCCTGTCATCACCTCCACACTCCACTGGCCCCCTTCATGAGAAAAAAATAATTAAAAAATAATTCTTTATTAAGATGAAAATTGGATATTGAAAGGGAAAAAAAAATTAAACTTGCAAAAGTAAACTAGAACTATAAAGAAGTTTATATA
>BLXT01002328.1:369142-380217 GCA_019648995.1 Plakobranchus ocellatus | reverse complement strand
GAGAGAGAGAGAGAGGTACATGTCCAAGCATATACATGTAAATAGTTATCTATTTAAAAACAAGTAATCGTTTCCCATTTAGGAAGCTCTTAAAACATATTTAAAAAAAAACCAACAAATGATATAACATATCTGATAACGCATTATTTATCATTTTGGACTCCATAATATCAAATTCAGGCCTGCTAAGTAAGCAAACATTGCCCAGCCATCTTCGTGATACTAATAAATTATTAAGTTCAGAATGCCCGCCCACTGTGTTGCCCTCTTTTCACCCACCCAGTAGCTTGGTGGTTTTCAGAACACTGCAAGTACTGTGCCATGTTGTGGGCCAGTTGTAATGAGCGAAGAAGAGTTTGGCCTGGTTAGCCATAGCAGTAAGCTTTTTTTTTTTAATCGCACTCTGTTGTTTTATCAGAGATCATGTTACAAATGAGGAAATGAGGAATAGAGTCAGGCATGCCATTGGGCATTCACCTCTCTGAATAAATGCAAACTGAGATGATATGGGCAATAACAAGATCAACAGAACTTGCAAAGATGATCTTTCATGGCATTGTACAAGGAAGAGAAGGAAAGGCACACAGAAAAAAATGGGAATACAATATATCTGAATCGATGGGCATAAAGTTGGGTGAAGCCATGGTTATCTTGACTAAGGGATAAGTAAAGTAAAGGTGGGTGAGAGTGTGTGTGTATGTGTGTGTGTGTGCATGCCCACAGCCAGCTTTTTAATTCTTTAGTTCATACCTTCAAAACATAATTGGTTTCAGGTTGTTTTAAAACAGCAATAAAATTCATTTTAGCGTTTGCTTAAATGATTCAATCTTTTGTGATAAATTCAAAACTTGCACTTAAGAAAAATATAAGTATGTAAAATGGCCTTAGATTATAGACAAAAACAATTCTTTTGATTGGCTGGTCCGCTTAAATTACTATACGTTTTTTTTTTTAAGTTACAGTGAAGATATGATGATGATTTAAAACTCAAAAAGTTATGTATATGTCAGCTGATGATTTTATTTTACCATATTTATTTATTCATTAAACTATGTTCTTGTCTCGTCACATGAAGGACTGGATAGTTAATTTTTTATTCTATCCTTCTATTGACACTCCCACCCCATTTGTTTCTTAGTATATAAGAATCGGTCCTTGCTTAATGAAACAGCGCCATTCAGCTGCTTTCACAGGCTTTCACCTCTCTCCATTTAACGTAATGGTCTTGATAAATTGAATAGTTCTATTTCCAGTTTTTTAATGTATAGACTGGGGATGGCAGGCCACGCTTGTAATGGATACGTGCAATTTGCGATGTAGTGTCTTTCTCCCTTAAAATTGAAGTTCTCTTAGGTCTTGAATGGTTTTACATGATGTACATAATTATTGGACCAGTAGATGCACCCCCTTGGTGACCCTGTTTAGTAAGCTTAGCACTTGAGGCATTTATCACTTCTGGAATATGATCTACTCCAATTATAAAGGAATGATAATAAGGTCTTGTCTGAAGGCACCTAGATTGTAGAGTTTTTTATGTAAAAGATATACCTTGCGTTACAACTGATTCAAAGAAATGTTTGCAGAATTCCTAGCATGGGTCTTATTTATCTGATAAGCTGTAGGGTTTTAGTGATGTGAAGACTGTGCATTTGTTGCATTTCCATTCATCTTCTTATCGTTTAAATTGATTTACCAGTTTAAAGAGGTTTCTATCTCTCCAATTATTTATTCTATTCTTGATTTGCTCAATGCACGAATATAAGGCTGGCAAAATCTAAAAAAAAGTGTTACATCTAGCTATTGGGAGCCTTGCTGCATGTTGGAAAGATCCCTGTCTCTCGTCCAGAATGGCAGTGTGTCAGACTACCTGATCTCTATTTCTTTACACTGCTCCCTAATAGCTTCTGACTGATTTTTTTTACACAGTTCTTGATTTTTGCAATAATTTTCAAAGTTTTGCTATGCTTTTGCATACCTTTATTATCAATAAAAGTATAAACTGACAGCAATACATAGCAAATAGAAGGGATTATCTCTCACATAATTTTCATCTACATCCCTGTCTGTTGCACTTTACTACTTGGCATTGTTTTATCTATTGATGAACTTTCAGAAAGCTCATTAAGTTCATAACAACACACAAACGGCTCTGGTATTGTCATTTCAATAACAGAAAATCAAAGTTGTTGTTTTTTTTTCCTTAATCACAGCAATTAAATATCAACATAATCTTAATAAAGAAAAAATGTATTAAAACAAAAACATGCCGGCTAAAAACATATCAATTTAACTACAATTAAAGAATAAGAGAGTCGAAAAGTGATAAAACTATTGAGAAATAATTGGACAAAATCAGAGGTAGAGTTCTTACCCAGTCCAAATGCCATGCTGGATTGTCATTCCTGCTATCGTGTTCCACTCTTATTTTGGTGATCTCCCCTAGACTATCATCCAGAGTGACATCAAATTCAGCTTCTTTCCCAGGTAGAAAGTGATCCATGCTTGGCAAACCTTCACCAAGTGGTATTGGATGAGATATGTCTTTGCTCCCTTGTATTGTTAGATAGACTTGAGCATGAGTGCCTGCATTGGGCAAATCAGAGGTTCGAACCCTAACCTTCCATGGTCCCCCTGGAAGAGAGAGTTTTAATAATCTTTAAAAGCACAGAACTGATTTGTTTTACAAAAAAAAGTTTTGTAATAATCACTTTCTAAAAAAAGTTTGAGACTACGAGTTTAGATACAGTATTCATGATTCAATAATTCTCTTAACAAAATATAATTTTGTGATTTTTTTCAAGCTCATGAGGGGTGAGGAAAGAGTCTTAATTAAGTTAAACCTATGGTGATGTTTACTCAAAGTTAAAAAGGTTCTGCATTTTTTTCTAATTTATTGAAGCAAACAAATTTTTGGCTTACTCACAAAATATCATGAATCAGGGGGAAGCGGTGGCTCATCTAGTAGAGCATAGGCTACCAATCAGAGGTACGAAATTCGAATCCCAGTCCAATATTTCATTGCTCCTCTCTGTCCACCCAGCACTAAGGGGTAGCCAGGTCTCTTAACACCCGGCAAAAGTAAAGGCCGTGGGACCCTACTCCTGGTTCCCCGATGCTTGGATTAAGCGTTGGACTCACTTTACTTTTTTTTTTTTACCATGAATCAAAAGCGAATCTGAATGAGGTTAAGTATGTTTAAACTGAATGTGTTTTAAATTTTAACATACCAGAATTTGTAGGGACTGAATGAGATTCTGACAGCTGAGGAAGCTCTGTTGAAAATAAAATCAAAATGATTTGGGTTTCAGTGGGCAATCATATAACAAAGCTAAACTTTTTACCTCATATTATTTGCACATAAGCCATATCATAACCTTTTCAGATAAATGAAAGATTGTTGTTAAAATTGTGTAAAGCAGCTGTTACAGCCAAGTACCATCTTTTACATTGCTGATATACAGAATTTTTAAAAATAAAAGTTAGATAAGGTGAAAGGGGCACACGTCATTAACGCTCTTATAGCAAAGACTCTATTGTAATATATATGGACTCTGCTGTATGTTCGTTTGTCTGATTCAAGTTCCTAGAGGGGGTATGAAAATTGGATGAAAAGGTGTTGATTTATAAAGATTCAATGAAGATCTGTAGAAATAGTCATATTATTATGCGATTTCTCAAAAAACAAAATATTGCATTGGTAAAGAATGAGATATAATCCACAGATATTTAAAAACATTTAAATTTGCTTTTTTTCCACAATCAATGTATTTAACACCATAGTCAGGAAGGAATAATTTGATTGGACAAGATTGGTTTCTTCAGGACTCATTAAAGAGTTTTTCGAATTTCTTTTTTTAGCCGCATGTCTGGCATAAAACTGTAACTTTGTGCATTTGATTTAGGATTTCGGTCTTCCAATAGAGAACTCTTAAAAAATTCCTCTTCTCATCCATGCAGGGATCATTAGTGATCAAACCCAGAATCTACAGGTTTTAAGTATTTGTTCTATATGACAGAAGCTACACACTTTATGAAAAGGAAAAAAAAGTGAAAGGAAGCAAATAATTCAAAACTGCATGGTTACAATTAACTTTTTGCCAATAATCATGTTACTCTTTTATGAAAGAGTTGACCTTTTTGAAAAAAAAATTCTTCAAAAATTTTTTGTAGTTTTTACTTTGATGCTTATAATCATAAAATGATCAACTTCCAAAATGATCATTATCACCATCTTTGGTTCACTTACTCATCTTTCTGAGGGTCCTAGAAGTCTTGCCATCATCTTCACCATTGTCCAGCCAGCGAGCACACGGAAAAACTTCCCTTGTTCCTTTCCCTGATATGTCAGCCACAGTCACATGTTCAAGAAACCACCCAGCACCTGGACCCTTTCCAGAATGTTGTACTTCAATAGTTTGCAACTCTTCCAGATCCACAGCTTCTATCGTAAAAATATCCTCCTGCAAAATATAACCTCTAAATTAATTGATTTCTCTGGACACTTTGTAAATCAAGAAGCGCTCATAAATCATGTGTGCAATGGCAAAATATTGAAGTCATTGCAGGAAAATTGATCTACTTTTATGTCAAAAATGATGTTTCTAAACTTAGTTTATATTTTTTGAAAATTGTTGAATTTATTTTTAAGTGGACTTGGAAGAGAATAAAAAAGACTACAACTAAGATAATTTCAAAGTTTCATACTTTCATTCAAACGTTTACATAGATTATTTCACAAAAATCCCATACTCTCAGTAGCAGGTACTAAAGACATTTAGAACCTATGCTTTCTATGTATTACTGAAAATATCAAACATACTCTGACTTTCACTGATCAGCTGATACCAAAGAGAAATGCATAAATATATTTGCAAAGCATGCCGTAAATTTATTTAGTGAACAGCCACAAGCACACACAGAGAAGAGAAAACAATCAACAATTTACCGCTCCACGCCTAAATGGTTTTTTTCCAGACACAGACTTTTGTAGAAGTCTTTTGCCTGCATCACCACGAGAGCCATACAATGTTAGCCAGACATTAGCATCGGTCTCAGCTGCCCAGTGGTCACCTGTAGTAACCATGACTTCATACCGTTTCACTGAGGACAATTAAAAAAATACATTAAAAAAATCGCAGACTCTTCTGACTCATATAGAAGAAATCAAAGAACTTGGCAGAAGTGCTTAACACATAATGAAGTAAAAAAAGGGAATAACAGATAACTACTTCAAAGCAAAAAGTATTAAAAGGTTAATTGTATTGAAACTGAACAACTGTCAATATTTTGGCTTTTTTTTCCTTGCCCTTTATCAAAATGATTATTATCATTGACAATATCTAAAAATAAGATATTTCCATGTGATCTTAAACTATCAGCATGGTACAGGACTCAAAACTGGATGATTATATTCAGCACATCATACTAAAAATGTCATGAATATTAATCCAGAGAAAGCAGAGAAATGTGTTGGCTTTTTTCTTGAATTATTTTCACTACAATTTTTCATTTGTCCCCCATGTATACAAAATGAGTCATCTGTCAGTAATTTTCTAAAAAAGCTATAACGCAAAATGGAAAAAAGTGGCCCCAGATGTATTTAAAAAATGGCCAGATTTCTGAGGGATAACCATTTTTAATATTAAAAAAAAAAACTTTAAAACTATCTTCAACTTTTAAAATATATTGCATTTTATTATCATTGACAATATCTAAAAATAAGATATATCAATACAAATATTGCATTACGTCCTGTTGAGTGCTTTCCAATAAATAATTCAAAGCCACAACCAAATTTTTTTGATTTTTTAGCTTAAAAGCAACCTCATGCGAAATTCCTGTAGTCTCTGCAGGTGTGAGGCACTTTTTGGGTTCCGGATTTCAGAATGCTCCCATGCTATCTATTTAAAATAAATCCACAAATTTCTGTATTTCATATTAAAATATATATAAACTAAGCCATGACATGCCTTAGTAATTCAAATAAAATGGAGCTGTAGTACCTTGTAAATGATCCATGTCTGATACAACTGCTGGCAGCTCACAGGCCAGATCTCCATCTCCCTTCTCAAGTGACAGCCACCTGTCAAAGGGAAATACAAATACTTGTCCAGTTGTTTTGTCCTCAAGCTTTACCTGGACAGGAAAAAAATATATTTTCATGAAGTAGAGTAATTATAAGTTACAAATCACCTTCTTTTTTGGTGAATTTAATCATTATGAAATTTCAGATTTATTGCTGCATGCAGCAATACCAAAATTGATAATTATGCTGAAAAGCTCACATCAATAAGCAAAAAAAAGCAACTTTTCAACATTGATAATTAGGTTTAAATGCCCATATTGATAAGCAAAAACATGCAACTTTAAATTTCTTTGCTATTTGCAACATATAACTCATAGGGACTGGACTCAAGGCATTTATTTGTGAAAAAATAATTTAATAGCTTATTAAGCTTCCAACAAACATTAGTAACTCTATTCATTCCTTCATTGAAGATAATTATGAACACATTTTGTATGCAGCTAAACTAGTTATGCTAGCAAAATGAATGTTTTTTCTTTGACTTGAAGAAGGTTTACATCCATAATTACTCAACTAGATTATTCTTGTTATTATTATAATTATTATTTATATTATTATTATTGTTGTAATAATTATAACAACAAAAGCGACAGCAACAATAACAACAACATCAAAAACAGTGATAAGAGAAATTCGATCACAAGCACAATCAATGTCTAGAGCAGACTGCTACAGTGATTCCAGTCCTTGCCAAGCTAAGAATTAAATCGAGAAAAATCATGACACCACCAAGCAACATAAGGCAAGATCCTGTTATATAGAGTAAAAGTGATATGTGAGAAGACTATCAAAGAAGTCAGAAATAGATTTGAGTTAATAAATGATATACAAGACATCGAAGAAAAATGTACAAAGTTCAGAGATGCCATAACTGAAAAAGCCAAAGAAATAGTACCCCCAAAACAAGTAAAAGCAAAGTAAATAACGAATGATAACAGATATTCTTAACTTGACTGAAAAAAAAAGGGAAAACAAACATTATTAAATATAATATAAATAGTTATACAAGAAGATAAATAAAAATGCAATGAACCAAGAAAACATAGTTGGATGAAAAACCCAGAATATTAGAAAAATGACAACCTAACAGACAAGTATGAGCAAATAGTCATGAAAACATTGGTCAGAATATATACAGTTTGGTTTGGTTTTTGTTTATAGCCAGTCCACAAGAAGGTGATCTCAGACTTTCAGGCTGTCTGTCAGGTCAGGGTACACGTGACAGCGCTCCCACCCATGAAAAAAGAGTCCCTGCAGATATCAGGACGGACTCGCTAGCTGCTGTGCCAATTAGAATATAGATGAGAACTGTATAATGACAACAGGCCAGTAATAAAAGAAATAATGAGAAACTTTGAAGGACCTTCAATCTGAGAGAAGAAGTGGTATATGCAAGAAAGAAAATGAAAACAGGAAAAGCTGCAGGCCCAGCTGAAAGAATGATTGAAAAGGAAATTTCAGTCTTAGCCAATACGCTTAATGATATGCAACAGTGGCAATTTCCGTCTGATATCTCTAAATCAATAATTATCAAAGTACAAAAGAAAAATCAGCTGCTACAGAATATGAACAATATCCCACATTCAAACTCATGGGTCAGGTCACAAAAATCCTTTTAAAGAAAGTGATGATGAGACCAAGAAGTAAAGTACAACCACAGGTAGCTGAGGAACAGAGTTGATTTGCAGAAGGAAAAGGAATAGCTAATGCAATTTACATTGTGAGGACTCTCACAGATCGAAGTTTAGAAGTACAAAAAGACCTATATTTATTTTTCATTGACTATACCAAAGCCTTTAACAGAGTCAAACGTACAGAGATCATAGGCATCTTAGAAAAATTAATGTAATAACCTAGGGGTGATAAGGAATCAGTGAAAGTTAATTACAAGCTCTGTGATTATTGACACATAAAGAGAGTTGAAAGACAACGCTTAGTCCTCTCTTCCGATTTATTTTCTATATTCAACAAAAAGATAATGAAAAATAATCAAAACCACTTAGGAATAGTGATAATGGGTATAGTCTGAACAGTTTGAGATATGCAGATGATACTCTCCTTACAGCAGGAAGCAAGGAAAATCTACAGGCTCTTTTAAATACTATAGCACAAACAAGCAACTAAATGAGGCTAAGTTTAAATACCAAGAAAACGTAAACAATGGTTATAAAAAAAGAAACCAAAAAAACATCGCTCCAATGTGCAACATCAAAATCAATGGAGAAAATCTGGTCGAGATAGAGAATTTCAAATACCTTGGGACCTTGATTACATCTGATGGAAGATTTGAGTCTGAAATTAAAGTCTGAATATGTAAAAAAAAACTAGCATTTGAAAACATGAAACAGAAATAAATATCTCCTGCCTGGTCTCAGAAAAAGAACCCATAAAGCCTGTTTTATTCTATTGTATTCAAGTGCAAGTATTCTATGCATGCGAGTCTTGGACAATAAACTCAAATACATGAAAGTAAGGGAGATGTGGTTTTGAGGAGAATGACAAAAATTTCCTGGACTGGAATATTTAATAACAATGGGAAAGTCTCACTGGCAAAAAAGCCCATGGACCACAAAGAAGTAGAATCCTAGACAGATTGTTCACATTGTTGAAAAAAATTAAGAAAACAATGCTACCATCAGAGCAACAGAAAATGGGATGAAATGGGGGGTCTAGATCATCAAGCTTTTCAGAATGACACTGTATGATGATGATACTACTATTACTACTGCTATAATATTAGTAGAAAAAAAGAATAGTTTTTTGTATTGTGCAAGAGAAAAGCATAGAAAGCAGACAAACAGAAGATGAGCTTCTGATATACCTCCTCCAGGTGCCAGCCTTCCCACTCTAGCTTATATTCTCTGGTGATCCGGATTTTGTAGATTTCACCTATATCACCTGTTGAGACCTTTACAGGATTGAGAGAAAAAAAAATTCAGTATTGTTACAAAGGGCTGACTTTCTCTTATGAAATTGATGAATCAGATTTGATAGTTCAAACATTTGCTCATAATGCAGCAAGATAAAATATAAGACCAACAGGATAACTTTCTATAACAACATCAAAAAATCAATACCCATACCCAAACAAATGGCCAAACAAAACATTGTAAAGTAATAAAGTAATTTATTGTGCATGCACATTGGCTTTCATCAGTGTTTGTTGCTGGTATAATGATTGCAAAATAGCTCCTACCAGAACAGATATACCTTATATTGAAGGTATTTGGGATGTGCCACACTATACCCAGCCTGTGTAGTTGTAACTGGAATTTCACAATTTTTAGAATGTTTGTTGCATCATTTCTATGATTGGAAACATTACTGGATGCTTTTGATCCATATGGACAGGCCTGAGACAATTGATAAAAAAAAGTACATTCCCTCCTCCTATCAGAATATTCAAAAACACTATCACATGTGCGAAAATTTCGATTTCAATTCTTATAGCTGTTCCTATGTTTTTGCAGACTGTGGATTGATCTAAAATCCCATTTTAACAGTCTGCCTGTTGATTGAAGTTATTTAGGACCTCTATTTTTCAAAAACCTTATTCAGGTTTTTTGAAAAATACCATATGTGCATTTAAACAATTACCATCAAGCAAATATAAATTATACTCTCTTACATCAATTTTGCCCAATGCTTTTTAACAGTGTGGTTGCTGTATGCATGTTTACAAAGGATTTTGGGAAACACAATGTTCCATGCTCGTATTAAATATGTCACTAATATCTCAGATCTGCATAAAACTTCTTCAATGTGACAAGAACATAGGCAGTCATTTTAAATATTGATAACAATCATTGCTTTTGTCTAAGTGTATTGGTTTCTAGGCCTATGTTCAGATAGAACCAAAATAAAAACTTCTTGGCAATTCTTCAAGATGGGGTTTGTATTCATTTTCATTCTTGCTAGCCACCAGGATGTGATCCAAATATACAAATGTGCAGTTTATATCTTGAAAGAGAGTGACCATCAGGCCCTGAAAAGCCTGTGCTGAATTTTATTAGCCCAAATGGCATTCTAAGGAATTCAAGTACGCCAAATGGAGTTATTACAGCAGTTTGTGGTTCCCTTGAACAAGATCTATCTTTGAGAATGTATTTTTCCCTACCATAAAGCAGTTTTTGTATAATAACAAAAAAATCGTTGAAGGCATTCAAAATGAAAAACATATTGTACCTCAAATTCATCGGAATTGGCGGGCTCAAACAAATGGGCCGTACTGCTTGGGGCAAACAACTCAATGTCATCACTCTTGCCTTTGTCACCATACACCACTATAGAGGCTTTTCCCCCATGGGCAGGGCTTGAATCTTCGGCTGTGTTCACCCACATCAGATATTCACCATCTGATATTATAAAAGCATTGAAGATTACGGTTAACTCAAAAACATTATTGAGGTTTTCCTACACCATGGCACAGTTTATCTTTATGTCTAGAGACCAGTCCAAATGAGTTGGAAGTCATATTATGAACATTGTTAAATCTGAAAGAGCCTAAAACTTGTGGCTGTGAGCTTAGCAATGGTTATATATGGATAGGGTTATTTTGATTTGAGCCAAGATATGTCGCTAAAGTTTATTAAGAAAAAAAGTATTTGAAGAAGGAAAAAAGGAGCTTATAAATTTATTGCTCCAAAAGTTTAATATCCAACGTCCAACCTATTAGAAAATGATCTCAAGTTGTATAGGACCTACCTTTCAACTCAACTAAATATCCCCGCTCTTTGTGCATGTATACCTGTTTTATTTGGAATCAGGCTTCAATCAAAATTCTTTGAAAGGAGAACAGATGTAAAGAAATAAGATGATGTGCAAAATGAGTGATTGCTCCTCTATTGATGGCATACAACTTCACTTGTTATAAGTTACATAAGATTTGCATCATATAAAACAGGAACAACCAAGGTTTCATATGATCTAAAAACTTCAAAGAATATAACACTTTCAGCAGTTTTTGATAATGAAGAATATGTACATTACA
>BLXT01002328.1:313270-328692 GCA_019648995.1 Plakobranchus ocellatus | reverse complement strand
GTATGGAGACAGATGGTACATGAGGCAGTGCGGGCAGCCAACGTTCTGGGGAACGACGCTGGATAACAACAACAACAACAACAAACAAACAAGAATAGACTCTCACAGAAGGCCTACTGTGAACACCAGTGTGTATCCCAAAGGATGTAAACAACAACACAGAAAGACCATAACCATTGTGAACATATAAATTATTTATTGATAAAATTTAAGCAAGGCCTACCAAATTAGCTTTTGTCTTAGTCTTTGAATTACTTGCAGGCATGACAAATGGGCCTAGTTTTGATCTAGTTATACCACACAGATAAAATTGGTGGCCAGACTGCTATTCTTGCACAGTGCTGTTTTTGGTACACAATATATGGGAAAAATTAGAGGTACTAAAATATTTTAAATTGCCAAGTCATGCATTGACAAAAATAAGCATTGAAAAATTATAAAACATTTAAAAAATTGTGCCACAGTAAAATTGTGACTCTTAAGTATGAGAAAGAAAATTTCAGTTATGACATGTCTTTTAACCCTAGAAGTGTCTCTATACAATAAAACTTTGTACTTTTAATAATGATGCTGTATACATTCATTTAAAAAATTAATATCTATTTTTTCATTCCGCAAAAGCAGGAAAATCAGGAAAAGTGTGAGATCAAATTGCCCTTGGCACTTCTTGGGTTAAAGGAAATAAAGAAAATTAAGATGCTATTTGATCAAATTTCTTTTTTAGAAATCTAAAGACTTTCAAAAATAGCTCTACAGAATAAGACAGCTGATGAATGAAAAACAAAAAACACAATTTCATTTGCAAGGTAAAAAATAATTAGATTTTCTTGTTAACTTACGTTACAGTCAAATTTTCCCTCCTTCAGCCTGAGATAAAAACCTGGATAAATCATGCTCTCAAACATGCGTATCCTTCCCTCATTAACCTTGTGACACCTGAAATGTGCTGCGCGGTTGCAGCGTCCAGTGGCGTATAGGCTTTTATCATGATCCACAGAGATGGCCTGTGTGTTGGATGTCCTTAACATTACTATCCCACGGTGACGGAGTATACCCTGCAATTGATAAGAGAAAAAGGCATGCAATGGTAAAATCAATTGTGGATTTGTATAAAGGACCCACGATTAATTTTCTTTCTTTGCATTTAGGTTTTATGTTCATGGTATTTGAGTTTCAACATTTCTAATTCAAACTAATCAAAATTGCTTTTCTCACACACCCTTTAATTCACAATCATAAGTCACATACAGACAGAATTTTGCATCTATGCTTGCTTGTGTATAGTATCAAACGCTGCATAGTACTGGTACTTTTATTAGTAAACTATAAAAACAATATGTCCTTCCCCTCTGAGTTAAGGAGTTTTCTGTGAGTAGCCAATACCCATGCAAAGTCATATATATCCCATAAAAATTCTTGACAGAACATTGGAGTTATGAATATACAAAGTCTAACCTTAGCATAAACATGGAAGCGCTTGGCAGGGTCCTTGTCCAGAGTGGATCGAGAATCACCTAATTTCCCAGTTTCAGAAAGGGTCACAAATTGTAGCGGAGACTTGGCACCTTCCATCATAACAGTGCGGTCTGATTGAACATGGATACGGAATTCACACTGTGGCCCACCTCGACCCTAGGACACCAGGCAGTTTCAGAATAATAAATAAATGATAAATTCAAGGGTTTCCAAATAGGTAATGAAGGTAAGACAAATTAAATGTAACGAATTACTTAGTTTTGTTTAGTCATAGATCTAATTGAATACTGCCTGTGACAATGAGTTCTTTTAAATTGTCTAAAGAACAAAAATCACTCCAAGTCTTGCTGAAAATTGAAGGCAAGGTTTAATAATTTCAATCAAGGACAGTTTCAGAAGAGCACTTTAATTTCTGCGATTATTTAGATCTACAAGCTTTCTCACATCAGCTGTTTGTCAGCGATCTCTTTAAGCTGTGCCCAACTATCTCACAACCTTTCTCATATACCCAATGCTTCTAGAAAAAACTAGTTACGCAATCCACAGGCTTACTTAGTAAAGCCTGTAAACAAAAAACACATTCTAGAAAAAGGTAAAAATCCGTATTATGTAATGAAGAATAGTAAAAGATATTGACCAATCAAATACTCTCATTTATTCCCCACTTTTACACATAAACATGACATACCTACCAATGTCACCAGGATACAATCTAACAACTTCCTCAGACCTTCGAGAAACCTCTAAAAATCTCTAGATTTAAAAGGGTCACAGAGCTAAGGCATAATAGCACTCCTTAATTTAAATAGGCCTAGCCAGGCTAGATAAACAAGGCTAAAGCATAAGATCAGCCATTCCGACTCCAGACAGTTCACAGGAATCAATTGTCACACTGAGGTACAGGTTCTTTTTCTAAACTATTTAACTAATGAGAAGACTTGATTCTTGTTTTAAAAAAACAAACAAACATTTTTGTATCTTCACTTTGCAATTTTTTTTAAATTTACAACATAAATGTGCTCTTTTTGAAAAGTTATAACATCACCATGGACAGCCTAGTTACCAACTAAGCAAAGACCAAAAAGCATAAGCCTCTAGATCTTGAAGCAAACTGTACTGCTTAGAGTGCAGTGCTGGAACAGGATCCAGAATCTAGATAGATCTATCAACCTAGCCTCGCACATCTTAGGCTCTAGAATCAAGTTCATGTATGATTAGGAGGGCTCTAGTCTAGTATATGGAGGAACATAAAGAGAGAGAAAAAATGTTTTTTCAGGCACAGGAAAATACGCAATTGCATACTAGTCGATAAGTCTGCAAACAGCATGTTGCCTTCTGTTGCCTTGTGTTGAAACATATTTCATCAACTCTATTGGTAAGCGCACACACTCAAAGTTCCTTTTATGCATACCATTTGGGTGTGTGTGCCTACTTTCTTGAACTCGGGGCAAAACATCTGAAAGAAAGGCTGCTGGTGCACCTTTTTGTTTTGTCATTTTTATATGGATATTTCAAATCTTTCTTTATGATCATTGAGGTTGGAGGTGTTACTTTTATATCTTATTTTTAATTTTTTTGTTGAATACCATTATATGGTCGTAGAATAGCCAAGATAGTGATTTGATATCCTTGGTGATTAAATTTTCTTGCTCAGTCTTGTTCAAATTTTGAACATTATTGTAACTTTTTAACAGGCTTGTGTGGGCAATTTTAAGTCATTTGCTCTCATGCATTTGGGAATTCAGGAGAAAAGTTTTTTTGTTTAGATGAAGGTAGTATGGTAGTGTTGAAAGTTTATTTTCAGACTTTGTTTACATTTTGAATTGTTCAATGGGTATTTACTGCCCAAGATGACCTCCTGCCTAAGACAAACAAATTTGTCTATGATGTTCAATGGTGGCCATGGACAGGTTCAACTGTTAACTATTTTAATCAAACAAATACAAACATACAAGAATTTAAAAATACAAGCATTAAAATATCTCCTAAGAGATAAAAAAGAGTTTAACAGACTTTTTTCATGGTATTGGTCTTGTAATTTGAGAAAAATAGCTCGTAGATTTTAGACCATTTTAACCGGATCACATGATTAAATGTACAGTTCAGTCAGTTGACGTAACTTTAAAAGCAAAATTTGGGAAAGATAGTTATACGCTTACGTCTATACTAGTCAAAACAAAATTTGCAACTATAAAAAAATTCTATATATTTCGTTTTCTACTTGGGATTTGAATACAGCAAAAATCAGTGTAAAATTTTCTGCCAGAAATAAATGAATTGAATCCTGTTATTGTAAGATAGAGCTTTATAGCAAACATCCAAAGACACTACAACTATTTCACTTTTTTCTTCTTTTTAATTGATATATGAAATAAGTAAATTACCATAGCAGACATTACATTTTAATGGTAAATGCTACTTCCCAATACAGAAATGCTGATTTAAAAGCAACAGACTTACCTGCCCTGTGACTTTTCCATGATCAATAGCAAGGTGGAAATTGCCGTTAAGCAAACTTGTAAAAACACGGACCATTGGTTTCTTGGAGGACACAATAAATGTTGCTGGAGAAAAAGCAACAAAGTTGGAAAACAAAGGTTGACATATTATAAGAAAAAGAAAGAAGTAGGAAAAATTATCCTGAGAGAATGGCAAACAGACAGTCAGGATGACAAAAACATAATGCTCCTACAGAAAGACAATGTGCTTGGGAGGGATACGGAGATTATGCACTTAATATTGCATTTAATAAAATAAAGTAAAACAATACAATATTAAACATATTCACGAAATGAAGGAGAGCATGGAGAATCATAAGATCAGTAGAATGGCACTTTTGGATATTGTAAATTAATTTTTTTTTTTTCAAGAGGCAGTTTGGAAGAGAACTTATGCAAAAACTGGGGCCACTTGGGCATATATTTTTGTGCCAAAGCTGTGTCTCATTTTAAGCCTATCTGATTACAAAAATTGATTTAAATACTGATATCTGGAGACATGTATAAAAAAAAACGAAGAAATGACTGACTTATGCCCTTGTGTGATCAGATTTTTAAGTTTTGCAAAAAAATCACCAACGCCAGCAACTAAATACTTTTTGAAAACGTGAAAGACATTAACAATGCATGACTCACATCCAGCATCTGTTTCCTCGCCCAAACCATCCACTGTACCATCAGGTTTGATCCTCAATGCTTTACCAGTTAGCATAGACATGAGAATTACCTGGTTCTTACTGTCAAACTTCCACTTCTCAAACTCCCACTGAAGATGAACATCGTCAGGATAATGTTCATTAAAGTCAGTAAAATATTTTTTTAAATGCATTTGAAAAAACATGAAAAAAATTGCAAAGCTCAGAAATAGAAACCTCAGAAGGAAAATTTAATTTGTTTCAGTTCTGATGAATTGTCAGCACAGTTTGCATTTTTATCAATTGTTTAAGAGTAGAGAAATAAAAAAAAAAATTGAGGTGAAATACAGCAATAACACAGATCCTTTTTAATGTAACCCACAAATGAACATTAAAATTTCATTGGAAAGAGCCATTGTAATGACAAATAGAGCTTTCAATCTGGTTGTCAGATTGCAATAACTTTTCGTCACACGTTAAATCCCTTAGAATTTTAGAGTGGTCCAAAAAAAATTTTGAGAAAAAAATTACCCTAAGGAGTTCAAATTCCATGAAAATTTGAATATCAGAATTCAGTTAGATGTTTCTAAATTGGCAATGGGTCTGATTTTATTTCAATTGCATGTTTGCAAACTTGACTAAGGGAGCAATTATTTTTCACACCCATGACAAATTTAAAAAAAAATGGTTTCCCTTTCTTTTACAAGATGCAGTTGAATGAGAAGCAAATTTGAATTATCAAGATAAGTATACAAGAGTAAATACATAATCTTTTCATAATGCAAAAACATCAGAAAAGAAAATTCATCAGAATATCACAAGTGAGCCACTGTGGCCTTTGAGATATAGATCTAAATTTGTAAAAGGTGACAATTGAGTTCTTTGAATTAGTCCAAAGGATTAGAATGACTAGATCTTGCACAACAAGGAGAAAAAAGCAAATCAATAATAGTAAATAAATGATGGGTCTTGATTTAAAGAATCATAGTTCAAAATTTAAAGTTAGTGCACAATATTTTACCATTGCATTCACAAATTTAAAACTTGATCTTTAATGATATGCTATATCTTTACTTTAGCTTCTGTAACTCGTTGCTGATCTGTCCCTTTCTACACAAGGAAGCCCCCCTTTTTAAATTTCAAAATCTCTCATTTTATAAATACCTGCTCCAGTTTTGTTGAATATGAAAAAAAATCTAGAAAACAACATCGCCTAATAAGATTAAAATAGAATTATATCTTTTAGAAAAAAGATAATTGTTTTAAAAAATAACTTATACATAATTTTTATACTCATAAAACCTTCATTGCAAAAAACACAGAAATGACTAAACCAAAATTTGTCATGAATAGTCTGAATTCCATAGAGAGAAATATAAACAAAACCTACACACTTTCTTCATTAAAAAGCTATGTGTATCTACACTAACTGTTAAAAAGAGATGTTATTTTTTTAATTCAATCAAAATATAATGAAATATGCCAACTGAAAAACCAGCGTAAAGTGGTGGGAGTGCAAATCAAAGCAAGAAGGTCAAATTGTAAAGTAACCACCCATCGTAGCTGATTTTTTAAGATTATTTAAACTGCTAACCAGGTACATCTGGATACATTTTAGCCAGTTGACCACTCTAATTTTTAGAAAAGGGCTAGATATGTAATATTTTAATTTGTGAATTTTTCTGGGAACATACTCTTTTTTTTGTGTTGTCTTCTTAGAGAGAAAGCGACTTCAAGTGCACGACGAATAATAATGGAACAAACAGGCTGACTTTCTATTGTGTCTTGAGTTATTGAGATGTTACATGAAAAACTTTTGGGAAAAATTATTCAGTATTTCACGTTTTTTTTTCTTGTTTTCTTTGCTTATTTTTCAAAAAGTAAAAACTCCATTATCTTAGCCAAAATTATTATATTTTTAACCAGTTTTCAGCAATGCAAAGCCTATTAAATGACTTCTCTGGCTTTATCAATCATTTAAAATGTTCAAACAGCAATTTTTGACTCATCACTGCACAAACAGCATATAATATATTATTACAGTAAAAGGACAAATTTTGCATCAGATTCAGTATAGGTATGGAGATGATTAGATTCATCATGTAGAGGGTTCTTCATAGATATGAGATTTTGTCCAACATTAGTTTTGAAAATAACTTTCTTTTAACGCAATTCACAAAGGAATGATTAATAAAGTAAATTTTCTTTATTTTTTTTTCCTTCAACCTATAATTAAGAGATCAGTGAGCCAATGAAAAATTTTTTATTCAATAACGAATCATTTATTGTCACTCACATTTCGTTTCTCAAGAATGTCATCCAAATATTCATCTTGTACTTTTAGCTCCCTGACAATTTTGCCGTCATCCTCACCCTCATCCAGCCATCTGCAGATAACAGCAAAAAGCCAAACTTGATGATAGAGCCTGATAAGATTTATTTTTAATGGTTTATTGACTCACTCTTGGTGTGCATATTCCATCCTATTGACAAAGATCCCACGGTTCCAATTCAGCTCTTCATTTTAAACTCCCTATATTTTGAGTAGGCCTACAAAGGACTGCCAAAAGTTTTCACAAAAAAAGAATAATGATATAGCTTCCCAAATTTGTAATATATGAACAAAATTAAAGGAGATCTCTGGGGAAAAAAACAAGGAACATCTGAATACATATATTTTAGATTGTCAAGCAGTATTGTGAAAAATTATATAATTTTACTTTTTTGCACAGTATAAAAATCAGTTCAAACGAAATTCATACAACTTTACACGACTGAATAAAAAACAAATAGTTTATGATTAATGTACAATTGAATTTTCCAAAAAATCAGCATTGTCAAAACTAACTTACTTTCCAGCTGCCAAGAAAAATGCAGTATCATGCAATAGTCAATAAACCACAGCATTTCTTGAGTGGAGCCTAATGAAAAGTAGTATTTTGCTGATGGACTGATTAAATTATTATGCAAATTGCATTCCTTAGCCAGCATTTGCTTTTATTGCTATCATTTGTATCACATTACACTTTTTGCCCTGTATTTAAAACAATAAGGACAGTTTCATTATTTTTTTCATCAGTCTTTCAAAGGGAAAAGAAAGTCCATGCGTTTGGATATTGAAAGAATCATTGTTTTTTATACTATATATGTTATCAAAAGCAAATTGTATGAATTAAATAATAATGGTACAAATGCTTTTGTTATATTATATCAGATTCTTAATCTTCTGCTTTTTCAGTAAAATTGATGTCATGTATGACTGACCTTCCACAATAGAAGTGATAAACTTCATGAGGCTTTGCATCAGGTTCTTGTATCATTAGTCTCTCTAGATACCAGCCATCTCCTGTAAGAAAAGGAGTAAAAGTCAAAGTGTTGAGCAGCTTCTTTGATTGATAACTTTCAATTTGTGGTGAACTAGTCAGTTCCCCTTCTTGATTAGTGTAATTTGGAAGTGTTGTAGAAAGAGAATAAAATAAGAGGAAGGATTAACATAATGACAGTTTAGTCTTGTACTGCTTTCATTACGACAGCAGATGATACTACTTGCATCTGCCTCTGTGTGAAAGGTATGGGAGTAAACCCTGGGGGGAGAGCCCCTAAGGCAATGAATTGGGAGTGAAATCCATTTTTTTCAATGGCAGTCCCTGCAACTTTGCTGATTTCCAAAGGTATTAACTCTATCATTCCTCTGGATGAAATCAACATAGTCAAGAGGGGGAGAGTGTAACATGGGCTACATCTTTCCTTAGTATCAGCCCAGGCAGCAGGAAGCCATAGAAAGACACTGTAAAAGAGCAAACCAAGTATCAAGACCCATGCTCACCTGCAGCTACATCAGTTTCAAAGGCAATGGAGAAAACACTTCATTGTTCTATTTATCAATAGCTGCAAACAATCCAGAAGATGGCAGCTAGGGGTTATAAGCATGGATACATTTTGCAAATGGAGGAAACATCACAGGTTGTCTCTGACAAAGGTAGAGGCTGTTCAATGACTGTAATCAACTACTGCCAATCTTAAGCTGATCACACCCTAGCCAGTAAGGTGCTGATTTGCTACAACACTCTTCTGTTATAGATGTTTGGAGATAGATCAAATATAAAAAAGTTGACCAGGCAAAAAAAAATGATTGATTGATTGTTGATATAACCAGCTCACAATTATCAGTGATCTCAGAATTTTTACTCAGTCTTTTTCGCTCACAGGCCATTTTTATCAATTACTTACAGGAATCAAAACAAGATTAAAATTTGTTTAAAATCGTTATTGTACTTCTCTGGCTTTATCAATCATTTAAAAAAAAAAACTTCTCTCATATATGAGTAGGATTGACCTCTTCGATAAGTCTGTACCAGTATTATTTACTCCTTGTGACTTGAAAGTATGGGCGCTTCAATAAAACAAGCCATTCAAGAGCATAACTGGCCACCTTGGGAAATAATATTATGAAAAGAAAAAAAATGCAATACTATCATCCTATAAATTGCAAAAAAAATGCAACCTCTCTAGGTGTATACAAACAAGCATCCGACATAAAAATGAGACATGTTTTCCAGTTTTTGACTAAAGCACACGTTAATAAAACAAAATACACAATTGCAATGCAGTATGTTACGTTGGAAAGAACTGTAAACAATCATAAAATACACACAATTTCGTTAAAACTTAAAAACAGGGTCAACTAAGTGGGTGCAGCAAGAAAACAAAGATGCTTCATACTGTCATAGTTCAGGCTTCACCTTCAGGGGGACAGAAATAGGTTGTAATTGTAAATAGAGAAACTATGTTCAGAATCAGTCAAATTCACATTTGAACAAATAAGTGGCTTGGCAAGAGCAGCAAGGTTAGGAAGGTCATCGAGACTGATGTCCAGAAGAGATGAGGGTTCACTGATGAGAATGACATTTAAACAGCATGCTGGATCCTATAACACAAGGGTTATCATTGTCTGCAGCTTTGCTGTGGTGGTGAAGTCTTGCCCTGTTCTCTAATTTCCTCTTCCTATGCTTGTCAGTTGTGAAGTGTGCTGAAATACTGGACTTTAGATGGTGGTCTAAAGCAATATTGCACCATGTACAATACATTGGGTGTTTATCATATGACACAAGGTGTCCTTGGCAAACTCTTTGTGACGATTCATTGCCGCCTTGCTTAACACCATGTTCTGGTTTGCACTTCTGCAACTAAGATTTTGTCCACAATGAATGTCTTATAGAAGATCCACTGCTAGCCTACAAGTGAACTGAACACTAAACAATGAACAAATGTCATCTGTCTACTTGAGAAGCCTATGTGAAAACAACACTTGGATAAGGCTGGAGTGGTTTCCGTTGCCCTTGTGCTACTTCACTTAACAAATCACCTTCAGTGAATAACTTCACTGTCTCTCATGCAAAATACTTATTTCTTTTATGTGACGTATAAAAAAAAAACTATTTTTACTTTTCTTTACAATTGCAAGACATTGCAGAAAATTGCAAAATATGCAATTTTTTCGCAGTTCTTAGCAAAAACAAGGGCGGCATTTAGAGCTTCAAGACCGTGATTTTCTTGGGGGGGGGGGTTAGGAACACATATATGTGTAAGAAATGTAACCCAACTGACATTTACAACCTGGAACATCAGAACAATGACACCATAATTTCTGAAAATGACTTCAGCAAGACATCAGAATTGAGGAATATATTCATCATCAAAAGAGTTGTGCAGGCTGAAGATGGACATAACTGCTCCACAGGAAGCAAGACTAACAAAATCAATTTCTATTTGCAGGGCCTTGCAGAAAGGCATCTTAATGGCGTAGGATTTGCAGTAAGGAACAAGCTGCTGATACAAAGATTTTTCCTAAAGCAAGATATGAAAGCTTCATAAGACTCCAAATAACAGGGAAAAAAAGTGGGAACTGCCATGACCAAATGATACTAGGCTCCCTTTTTTTGTAAAATTCTATTACTCTTTGTTTAAAATATCAAAATCTGTTTGATTGGATGTTTACAAAACTATCCACCAATTCAGCATACAGGCAGATCTTGAAACTGATGATAGGCCATGTGTGAAGCAAACTGGTATTTTGGTATGTAAACAACCAGGCTGTTTACAACTCAAGTAGCCCTTGCCCTATTATTCAGTTTCAGACCTACAAGATAGTATTTAGATGACTCAAACAACTTGTTTGACCTTTAAATTTAATGGGTATGTACATTAATAGTTTCAGAAATTTTATTTTCTCTTCGGGCCAATGTATCTGTTGAACTTTTCTTAAAAAACTATTTTTGATTGGCAGAAGGCACTGTTACCCTGTATAATTTGTAACTTTCAGAACTATTGTTAACGCTTAAATTTGGAATTGTTCCTTTTCTGTATTTAAAGCAATAGAACGCAAGGATTTAATTCATCCAAACAATGCCTTTGTTCACATAGCACTGAACTTAGCTTTTCAAAAATGTATGGTTTTACCAATCTTTTGTCTCTATTCTTACGATGGCTCTATTTTGACGTTGTTGTCTGTTAAACCCATGTTTTGTAAACAGAAACCCATGGCAACGCCAAGCTGGAGATGGTCACTTTTCATGACTTACTTTGTGCTACACAAGTTAAAAATTTGATGGTTTAAGGAGACATGCCTTTGTATTTTTTATTAAAAAATACACAACAAACAACTCCAACAGGTCCCACACTTGAAACTTCAAAACTCTTAACAGTAGGTTTATATGGCTTTCACCTTCATGTTTTATTGGACAGGGAGCTATGAAAGGCAGACTCAATCCATTCATGCAAGTATACATACACTGAGATACTGTTAACAAATTCACTCACCTGGTGATGTCCCATCATGACCAACAATGACACGTTTGAGGTGCCCCAATGATACGGCTTCCACTGTAAAATGGCTGGTCTGACCTTTTTTGAATGCGCCTCCACCACTTTCACTGCGAGCTGTGCCACCAGGTGCCATGTAGAGCTGTCGTACACCAGAGTCGCCCCTGTCACCATAAATGGTGAGGTAAACATTGGCATCTGTGCCTGCATTCCATAGGTCTCCAGTGACAACAGACACTTCATATTTTATTACTGTGACAGGAAGGATGAAGAAGAAAAATAAATATATAATTTTTTTTGGGGGGGCCATTAGTGATTTCAAAACGTGGAACCTTGCTAACATAATAATTTAAATATTTTGTAGTTCATTGGAGGTAGCAAAATTTCAGAGACATTTTAAATAAACTCTCTGTGTGCACTTGAATGAAGTGAAAGAGATAGATCTGTATAAGAGTTAACATTTTTTGTAAGTGATAGACATAGATGTAAAAAAAATATGATATACATATTTCATTAAGAAAAATATAAAAAATAGTTGAAATAATTTAAATAAGTTATTTCAAAGATACAGTTGATACTTCTTATTTATGAAAAGATTTAAATGATTCTATCAGCCTACCTGGCAAGTGAGGCTCTCCTTTCCGAATAGCAGGCATCTCCCTGCAGATCTCATGATCATCTTCATCACGTGACATCCACCGTTTACATGGGAAGACCAGCATTTCTCCTGTGTCCACATCCTGCATGCGAACCTAAGCCAAATAAAAAGTGATGAGAATGCAATAAAGCATGAATATATATATATATATATATATCTATTTGCTCTATAACTTTGTCAAAAATGAGTGGCTGTCCTACTTTAGATCTTGATCTAAATTTGAATACAGTTGACAGTTAAGTTTCTTTAAATAGATAAAAGGACTTCAAAACGATCAGAAATTGAAAAGCAGTTTATTAACTTGAAGAAACAGCAAATTAACATAGTGATCAGGCTACATCTTTACAAAAAATTTTATGCAATCAAACATTACTTTATCACTGCCCTCACAAATTCAGGATTCCTTTTTCAAAAATAAGCTACATCTCTACTCTACTGACTCCAAATCACCGCATATATATCCGTTTGAATTAAACAATCTCTAAAAATCTAAAAATATCAAATTTTATATACAACAGCTCTCGTTTTTTTGAAAAAGTTAGAATATTCAGAAATTACCCTATCTTAATCAGCTAATGATATATCTTTATAATCCCTCATGAAAAAACTTATATGTTCTTGAATATCACCTACATTTACCCATGAACCCAAAACCAAATCTTGAAATTTCAAGAACAAAAAATATTATTACTTCATCACAAAACCATTCAGGGGAAGAACCAGAGTTGTCATGTCCCATCCTAATTTTGAAGATTTCTCCAATGCTTGTACCCATATTCAACTGCAGAGACAGGTTTAAAATAGGTATTAAGTAAAGAATATAGAGAGCATAATGTAAGGCAAATAAATCCAATAAGATCAGGATTCAGTCAAAATCTTCTCAAATGAGTCACAGATTAGCTCATAAAGATTGGAATTTGTTAAATAAAATGTTTCTTGTGAAGATTTATGTATCATGTTAAACTTCTTATATATAAATAAATAAATTTTGCATCATGCACTTGATAATATGACATAAGAGACATTTTGTATTTCAGACACAAAGAAAATTTGCATTAAAACATATTGGAATTGATCAATTTAATCAAGTTAATAAACATACAGACTAGAAACTGATGAGGTGATGACAATGAATTTTCCTGTGTGATAAAGGCGATGTAAAAACTAAAACACACACTATGTAATTACTTTGATCAAGATACAAAGAAAGTTTAAACTCAAACAAGATAGGGGGCAGTGTTATTTATGTGAAGAAAGCCTTACAGATGAAGAAATTCTTATCTAGACGAATTACCCAACAAGATCTGTGAGCTGTTGAGAGATGACAAAATGTCTCTTTTCATATTGGAGGTTATTTTGCCTCTAAAGAAAAGAATGGGAGTTTGATAAGTCAGTCACATGATTTCCTGTTAGATGTTCAAGCCTTCACAAAGAGTTTGAGTTGTGGCAGCCTGATTTTCACCTTCTCATATGTTTTACCTGCTCATTGTATATTTCTTGCTTTTTTTTTTCAACACTAAGGAGCCTTCCTGCAGGAAGTGGATCATGAACATATTCAGCAATTTCACATCAGTTTATCACATTGAAATTAATGTAAAAACTGCAGCTCTCCGATGGATAATGAATATACTGATGAAACGTTTTTCCTCTCATGTCCACGAAAACTACTAAACAACTTGGAACAAAAACAAAGGAAAGTAAAAAAAATTTCATCCTAATAAGATTCCTAATAATATCGGCAAGTCCTTTTGTGCACCATCTTGATCTGTGGGTGAGTTCATTAGGAAAGCTAAAGTTTAGACTTCAGTTGCCTTTTCCTCTGTTTCATTTCTGACCCATAGTTCTTGATCTTCTTATACTTTTTCCCATGTTTTCCTTTTGGTGTTGTTGTTGTTTTTCTTCTTCAATTTTTTCTCATAGTGTTCTCCTTTTTTTTTTTCTTTTTCTTGTTCCCCATTCTTATTTTCTTCATTTTATTTGATGCTGCAGTATTCATTTGTTATTCATCTTCACTTTTTTAACTTTACAAATAATTTTCTTTTGTTTGTGCTCTTCTCTTAACTTACTTTACTCTTCTTGTCCTTCATCCTTTCCCCACTTTTTTCCGAAATAATTTTTTGTAAACAAGTGTTTAACTCAAGACATCTTTTTTTTTCAAAGTTAGCGAAATGGTGGTGCAAATTAATGAAGTAATCATCATACCTGTGGGATGTTGTTAGTTTGTTGTTTGGTTTCTTACATTGTCTATAATACGAATTTTGTTACTAAATAATTTTATTTTCATCACTGTTAAAATGATTTTTAAATTCTTATACTTCATTGCACACAATTGCTGAGATAATTAAATATTATGTGTTAAATCTTATGTTAAATGAACTGTCAAATAATTACTTTCTTTTATAGTAAGCGTCTTCTCCCATTCATACATTTAATCATTTGTATCACAATGAACTAGTTTTTTTAAGTCACTGTGCATTTTGTACGCCAAATTATTCCTAGCAAGCTTTATGTAGTAGTCAAACCTTGCCTTCAATCCCGTTAACCTATTTTTGGCTGCTGGACCTGCGTATCAGATTGCCTAGGTTAAAAAATTTAAAAATTTCAGTTGAACTATTAATTATGTACAACATGGGTTACATCCTATATAGATATATAGATTGCGATTTAATTATCCTGTTGAGATGTACTTCCAATTTCACACATGTAAGAAAAATTATGATAACTCTGCAGTTAGAAAAATAACTTGAACAGCAGTTTCAGCACCTAAATACAAAATTGTACACATATCATAGAAGGTGCCTCTCAAAAATAATCATGAGTACTGCTGAAGAGATACTATGTATTTTTAAAATCTACTTACATCAAATTCATCAATTTGGCCTGGCTTGAAGCCAATTTTTTCTGGAAAACCTAGCGGAACTGGTCCTGTATTTCCTTTGTGGCCATAAACTGTGATAGTAACTTGTGCATTGGTACCAGCAGTGGGCAGCTCATTTGTCGTGCACCACACTTTCCAATTTCCCCCTAGAAAAGATCACAAAGCCATTGCCAGTCACATTTTTCAAAGCTTTAAAACATGATTTAGCATTTCAGTGTTTCCTCTTTTTTTTTTTCTTCTTTGCTGATGTTTTGGGTTTTTCTTAACCTTTTTTTCATCTTTATGTAATTAGTTTTTAAAAAATTTCCCTTTTCTCGCCATATTGTATGACCCTACCTCACCCCATTTTCTTCCATTTTTTGTCCTGTGTTACCATATTTTACTTTTTATCTCACTGAATCACTGAATGCTTGCTCTTTCTATTTGGTATTTATGGGGGGGGGGGGGGGGGGGGG
>BLXT01002328.1:294329-305054 GCA_019648995.1 Plakobranchus ocellatus | reverse complement strand
CATCATCATCATCATCATCATCGCGGGGGATCCAGTCTGGACGTTGCTTCCCTCACTGCCTGGCGGAAGACACTTCTGTTGGACGCTATTCTTCCAGCCTCCATCATTTTCGTTCTTAGCCATTCTTCTCTGTCTTTCGACCATCTTCTTCTAAAACATCCTCTGCCTCTTTTGCGTTCACATCTGCATTCCACAAAAAGTTTCCTGATTGTGTCGTGCCTTTTCACATGCCCAAAGTATTTGAGTTTTTGCTTCTTTATTTTAATCCAAAGTTTGATATTTTCATGCCTATTTTTTTCCCAGTACTTTTGCGTAGTTTACTTTACCTGTCCAAGGTACACTTAATATCTTTCCTTTATCATTGCATTGTCAAATGCATTCATTTTTTAAATTCAGTTTTATTTAGGTTCCACGACTCACATCCATACTTAAAAGTTGGAAAATGCAGCAGCGTGTTACTTTTGATTTTTTTCTAATGATTCAAATTTTCATATCTTCGCCGAATCTGGCCTCCTGAATATAGCCCAACTAAAGTTTGCACCCATGGTTAAGAGCTCTGCTATTGAGGTGAAAAATTGTGGGATTTAAAAAAAGTATAACAATTTCATGAATCTTAAGATGCATCTTCAAACTTGGTATGACATTTTTAAATAATAAAATTTATTTTGAGAAATTTCAGTACAAATATTCGGGGGTTCCGGGTGGCATAGGGGATAACAAATCCGCTCTTAGATATGGAGGAATCTTTCTGTCGTGGATTCGAGCCCCGCCAATGACGTCCTGGCATGAGCGAAGGCCTGAAAGCCTGAGATCACTTTGTTGTTGACTGGCTTAACACAAAAACCAAACCACACATACACACTCTATCTCACACACTCACTTTTACATACGTATTCTCTATTCTCTTTCTTTCTCTCTCTCTCTCGCTCTCTGATTTTTTATTTTTCTTTTCATCCCTTTCTCTTTTTCTCCACATGAGAACCGCGAGAAACTTAATTAGAATTCTCCTCACCTTCCTCAACGTAGCGACCTATGAGGGTAAATATTTTAAAGATCATTTCCCGTTTGATGCGTTTATATAAATATATAATATATATTTATATACACAAATGACAAGCGCCTCTATTTAATAATATCACTTTTGACAAACCTACAAGGGCAAAACATTCGTGTTAGATTTTTATAGTAAAATTTTAAGATTTACAATTTTTTTATAGCGAACTTAATAAAGTGACATATAATCGCGCATGCGATATTTTGTTGTTCTTGTTCATAAGCCATGTGCACAATGATTAAGGTAATATTTTTTTTAACTGAATTTAATAATTCTTCTGCTTTTAATCATCAGCGGTTTCAATGAGGTGTTGCTGGTTTTGGCTAGCAAACCATCCTAAAATCTAAAGGGAATTACGTCGCAGCTTTCTAGTATCATCATTAAAACTGAGTATGGTTGAGACGATGATTTTTGAACTGAGGTCATCAATTCATTTATTAAATGATATCCTCTTCTGCATTGAATGTTAAATTTATAACCTAAATGAACTGGTACAGGCCTTATATAATGTCTCAATAAAGGTACAAAATAATATTAAATAAATATATTTCACGATCATACCATTCAGCATAGATAATTGTTCTGTTTTGAGAGCGATATTACCTGTTCTGCGTGTTTTATCAATTTGAAGGATTTTGAAAGCTTTTTGTTTAAAAGCAATTTGTATCTTAATGTGTGAGAGTTAAGTGGGTATACTTGCCCTTAAATCTTCAGCGATCTTTGTAAATAATTCTGATCCACCAAGAAGCATCCTGTCAAACAAATCTGAATCCCAGTAATTAGTTAATCGTAAATAATGAATTAAAAGTGATAAATATGAACAATATAATCGGTACACATGAGTTAACAACAGGTTAGCAAACATAACGACACATTTAACCAATAACCGTTTTTATACCTGTCAGAATTACTCTTCAGCAAAAGATAAATCATGACCCAAGGTAATTAAAGACTACATTTTTTGTCTGTCTGTCTTAAAAAAGAAGGTTGCTATCTAAAAATCATATTTTATAATTATCTCAATTGATCCAACTATTAAATCAAAGGGAACAAACCCAAAAAATCAAAGGAAGATAATAAAAAATTTAGCCGAGGGGGTGACGGCGTCGGCTTCCAGCCAACCATCGCACACCATTACGTGTTCCATGTTTCCATGGGACGATCGTGGAGATGGCCACCCGTCCGACACCACATTGCTGAACACGCTAGCGCCCGTGCTCGTAGCCCATGGACTTCTCACCCACTGTACGACAAAGCTTCCCTCGCCAGCAACCAAGCGGACCAAAAATTGATACACATGATGTGTATCCCGGCGCATAATGGGAGGAACCACACTAGACCCAAAGCATAATGTCAGGAAGCGCACACTGACAGACACCGTTGGAGCTCAGAAGCCAGTTCCTATGCAAATCACTTTGATAAGCACTCTATCATTGGGCGTAAGACATATATAAATAACTGCAGAAAAAAGGACCTCAGCGGACAGTTTATTAGCTGGAAATATGGAGGAGTAATTTGTCTCTATTAAAATTATCGAGGTTTCTATATAGTTGTTGAAAGAAAACAAATACTGAGTAAGGCGTATACAATACTCAAAAAAGTATTATTCCATGATATTCAAACATTTCTTTAATCCAGCAATTTTTCAAAAATTAAAAGAAAAAGTTAAATTTACTTCCCTTTCTATTTCGTTCAAGCAATTTTAAGTTATTTCCCTTTAGTTCACACACTTAGTTCGCTCACTGTGTATTTTGTTTTGTGTACGGAGAAAAACAAACACGATGAGTAGTGGAGCACAAACAGTGTCTATGATGATTATGATCTCTATTTAAGAGTGTAGTCTGTTTAGTTAAATCAGCACACTTACACTGTCTAAATGTGTGAATCTAACACCGGGTGCACCCGAGAGAAAAGTATTCCTAAGTTTCAACTTCTTTGTTTATGTAAGGTTAAAAAAAAATTCCAATGTGCTCATCTCTACTTTCGCGCTATTCTGTGGTTCAATTCCACTTTGATATAATAGTAAGAGATAGTAGCTGTGTAACTGTATGTTCACTAATACACGTAAAAGCACAATGCAATGCTATAAGCAGTTCCGTGGAGCCAGACTTGATCATAAACTTAGAGTGACTCTACATAGCAGGCCATCATAATGATTATGATGAAGGAATAATAATGATAATAGTAATAATTATAATAATAATAACAATAATAATAATAATAATAATAATAATAATAATAATAATAATAATAATAATAATAATAATAATAATAATAATAATAATAATAATAATGATAATGATAATAATAATAGTCAATAAAAAACAACAACAACAAAAATAAAAATAACAAAACAGTGTGAGAATGGTGACACAACTTTTTTTTTCTGATACATGCGCGTTCCAACCCGCCAGCGACGCCTTTCTCAACAGAGTGCAAAAGCTTGACATCACATAACAACAGAATGGGATAATCAACACGCAACGACAACTCTAATTACTATATGAACACATTTTACGGAAAAAAATAAAAAATATCATTGGAATGTTAATGTCAACCCTCAAATAAAGATCAAAACAATTTTGTATTTCCAATATGTAATTTTTTGATAGACTGAAGGCTGATTGTATAAATATTTCCAAGAAACCGTCCCTGTCTTGTGAATTCTCTTATTTAAGGAAAAATGAAAAAAAAAACAAAAAACGTTCATATACATAATTCGTTCTATTTCTTACAAGTTCTAAACTCCCAGTCAGACACTTCTAAATATTTGATAAGTAGGATTTGTAAAAGAATAATATGCGCTGGCATTTGGTAATTATGATTTCAATGGATGTGGTGTGTGTTCTATTAAAGAAAAATAGAACTTTGGATCGGTGGCAGACAGCTCCAACTCAAAGCCGTCAGAGAAGGGAGATCTTATGGCGGGCTGGCTTACAAATGTGCCACTATAAGCTTATATACACAAAAACCAAACCATGGAAATGGGAGGTAAAAAAGCTTGAGCGAAAAGAAATGTATGGAATAGATTACAAAATATTAATTCAATACAATCATACTCTATTACTATTCTTTTATTTCAGAGAAGTGAAGGTAAATTAAGTCTCAATTTCGTTAGAGACAAAGTCTTAAAAGGATCAGAGGGCCTTCTGATGCGGATTTGAATCCGCTTCCCAATGAGAAACATAACCCTGAAATCTATAATTCACAAAGTCAGTTACATGCTTATTTCTCTATTCAGTATGTCAGTCTGTCATTTAGTCCGGTTGTTGTCAATCACTCGACTTACGCCAAAACCATTTTCTCTCTCTCTCTCTCTCTCTCTCTCTCTCTCTCTCTCTCTCTCTCTCCTTCTTCAATTACCCTTTGATGCATCTGACTAAGCATTTAACACCATATAATTTATTACATGATGGCCAATCAGGTTTTCGGACTCAGCACTCTTGTGAAACGGCTCTTATTAGAACTTATGAATTCTGGATGAAAGCCATCAATTTGGACAAAATTAATGGTTCCTTGTTTGTTGCCTTTACACAAACCTTTGATGTCATTGAAAACGAAATCTTCACTGACAACTATTATATTATGGACTTTCTTGTCCTTTTTGTCCGACAGCATACAGTCTTTCTATAACAACTTTTCTAAAGCTACACAGATTTGTCGAGGAGTTCCACGAGGTTTCATTTTGAGACTTCTCTTTTCTGTCTGTTTAAATGATCTTCCTGACTATGTTTCCTTTAAAAATTGTGAAAGATTCGACGATGACTATAAGTATACCTGTTTCAGATTCTAAACTTGCTAATGTCATACACAAACTTCAGTTATCAGGAAAACAATCATTCACTTGGGCTTATATGAATAAGATGGTTGTTCATGCGGACAAAACTAAATACATGATTCTTACCACTCGTCAATTCGTAAACACCATAGGCTTCCTCCATTCCGAGATTCCATTCTCACCAACAGTGAGACTATCGAAAGAGTATCTCGTATATAATATTTTTAGACATGACTGTCGATGATAAACCCTCATGGTCTCGCACATATGTGACGCGTTCTGTCAAAACGGGGCATAAGGTACCCTCGGGCTGTTTTGAGATATTTATACCATTGTATAGTTCAGGTCTTAAGCTTTAATTTGACACCAAGTTTATGTCAATTGGATAATTTTTGGCTGAGCTATGGGCATTTGAAGATGGTTGGTACGTGAAAAGCAAAAACTCGTTTTATTGAGAAAACTGGGTTTAAAGTTTTGAATATATCTCCATAGCAACTAATAGATTCTAATTATTCGAGAGCTACAAAATTTGGCAGTCATAATAAGCACATAATGCTTGACACTCATACAAAATTTCACACTATTTCATGCAGTTTTCTTTATTTTAAAGCACATTATACATTTTATAACTCACCGCAACAATGCAAAATAAAGGAAAAATGCAGTCTCAGGAGATATTGCACAATATTTTATTTATTTTTTAGTTCATTTAATTTTTATCTATTCAAGAACAGTGCTATATTTAGAAAGTTTAGGTTTTTCCGATTGCACTGATACCAAATAATACCAGAGTGGCTTGTTAATTAATGACCAAAATCATCGGTAAAAAAGGATATGATTAGCGTAATTCTCGTTCAAGAATTAGACCTCTGTCAAAGAAATGCCGTATTTAGTGTATTTTCAAAGGCAAAAACATTGTTTTTTCATAATAAACCTCAAGACTCATGTCTTTAGGATCGGAATATGCAATAAAAAATTTTAGCTAAAAAAAAAGTGTATTAACTTTACATCGCAATATCTCAAAATAGGCCAGGGTACTTTATGCCCCGGTTTGACAGAACGCGTGACATTTACATGATATATTTTCAAAACTTTCAAAATCTACATATCAACTTGCACGAATAAAAACTTTCGTTGATGCAGGTTGAAGGAGGGCCTTTTATTTTAATTTTATTCACAACAAACTCTTTTGTGAATTACTCATTTTCGCTGGTGCAGCTTCAATCTATTGCACACTTTAAAGTCTCTACAAAAGAGAGCTGTCAAGCTCATATCTAAGAATAAACCTGGAGATAGCGTTGAATATTTTACATCACTTGGCATCCTTCCTATCAACTCTCTTCTAAACTTTCTCAGAGCTAAAATAATATTCAAATCCCTTCAATGTGTACATTATTGTTCTACTACTATTAATACAAGTTGCAGTTTCAGATTACCGCCAGTAAGGGTTGATATATACCTTATTCTAAAAAATTATAGATAGGTGCACCTTTGATGTGGAATTCTCTACCTTCGTCCGTGCGCAATTATTTCACTTCGTTCGCTTCATGTAAAGCATTTAAATTTAAATCGTCATTTCACCTATCATCACAATTATAACATATATATATATATATATATATATATATATATATATATATATAGGTGTTTATGCAAATTTATTTTTCTTTAATTATTAATGCCCTTGATGTAAAAAAAATTAATATTTTCAAGATTTTTATTTTTTTGTCGGTTCTTTTTAAGGACTGCATTTCATAATTTACAAAGCTTTATTTATTTTTTTTTTTTTTACCATCTATTTCATATGGCATAACCATGATTGCATCTAGTATTACTAGTCGGATTCTTGTTCTGTAGCCATGATTACTGTTTCAATTGAGAAATAATATGCTTAAATTTTGTTTTATTTTTTTCACTGAATATATATTCATCTATCTATCTATCTATCTATCTATCTATCTATCTATCTATCTATCTATCTATCTATCTATCTATCTATCTATCTAATTATTTGCATGCGTCTATGCATTCATGAATATGTATATGGATGAGTGTCTGTGTATATGCATGAAGCTATACGTTGTTGGACTTTTAATGGATTTTTATCTTTGTTTCAATTTGCTTGAGCATCTGATGGAAGCCAGTAAGAGAAAATGAATGAACAGAAACCCTGAGATCACTGCTTAATGGTGGACCGGGTATATCAATAATCAATTAATCAATCATGAAAAATATTGCAACAATTAAATGTAAGTGTACAAACTTTCTTCTCAGGCCAAGCTGTCGTGTAAAATAGTTCCTTCAAACAAATTGGTATCTTTAGAAAATCTGGGGCAAATTGCAATCCCTCTTTTAGCCCAATATTCAAACTGATATCTTTTTTTTCTTTCGTTATTTCTTATTTGTATTGACTTGTGATAGACCCAAGGTCTCTCAGAGCAAGCGATGGATTGAAACCCAGAGATCATCATTCTGTGGCGGAATGGGCAGAACGATCGATTATTTGAGATTGTGTCCTTAGCCGGGAATGGGTCTGAGCTCTTCAGCCACAGGTACGGGGGAGGGGGGTCAAAGGTGTACTCGAAGATTTGAGGAGCGTGGCACAGTGGCTTGTCGCGTTCGCGGGAATACCGTGTTCAAATCCCGCTAACGCTATCTTGCAGAGATGCAGTCTCTTTGACAAATCGCGGCATTAGTGTGGCGCAGTCGATAGTGAATTCAACCTGAAATCTGTAGGGGGTTTCACTGTTTGCTGTATCATAAATCCCCCAAGGAGGAAGTAGGGGGAAGAGGAGGAAATGGAGGTGGAGGAGGGGGAGAGGAAGGGTCATAGCAGATCTCCGGACGGGTTCACTGTTCACGGTATCATTAGCGCTCAAAGGAAGAGCAGGGGAATGAGAAGGAGAGATGAAGGAAGGCAAGCAAAAATAAACATAGATACAGTGTTACATAAGAATGGCTACAAAAGAGCACTTAAAATGCGTGTTTAATTAAAAAAAACCCAACAAATTCATAATTATTGTGTTTAGAAAACCAAACAAGATACATTTTGCAGAAGGTACCTTTTTCCCCACATTATAATACTGTTTTCCATTGTTCTTTACTTCATGAATGAAATCACACATTTTTGTTTGTTTCTATTTACTCTCGCATACGTAGACTTAATCTCCCTTCTCTATTTTTCTCCTTTTTGGAAACCTTAGTTACACGACAAAAAAACGAAATAACCAAGGAAAGGAGGTCGCCTACTCACTCCCATAGAAAACTGCAATATATTGGGGCGACAACAAATACGAACAGTTTTGGGAACATGGCATTGTACCTGGATTTCTTCAGCCAAAAGAGAAAACTTTTATTCAATTTGGAAATAAGAATAATTACCATGTGAGATTAAGATGCTATTTTAAATTTAATCGCAATTTTTATTTTACTGCTGTTTATCAGATAAATATTTGATTTTTCTGTTGGTTTTGGGGTTGGGTTAAGCGAACCAGCCCGAGCAGTCGGTCAAAATAATCACGAATGTTTTAAATTGAACGTGTCATGCAATTTTTTTTAATCAACGAATTTTTCCTTTTCAAGTTTATCTCTTGGCCTATGGCTAATCAGAAAATAAAATATTTTAAAAAGCCACGATAAACAATGAAATGAACATTGTTTAAATTGCAATATGAAACTAAAGTTATGCAATAACAAACTTGCTGCAGTTAGATATCTTAACAATGAAAACACATTTCATTTTACAGCTGTTTATATGCTACCGCAAATATCTGGTGAGTTTTGCTTGTTTTAACTCAGTAGAATTTATCGCATTAACAGTATTTCACAGTTTTAATAAGATAATTGTAGCACCCGAAATTGACTTCACCAATGCATCGAGCAAATGAGAAGATGTTTTAAAGAGCGTAATAATAATTTGGGAATTTATAGTTTGTAAATGAAAAGAGAAAAAAAATAGACTTTAATATGCTAAATATATGTAAATAATATTCTTACAAATTTATAGAGGATTTGGTTTGGTTTTTGCATATAGCCAGTCCACGAAAAGGTCATTTCATATTTTCAGGCCCTCTGTTAGGCCAGGGCGCCGGTGGCGGGGCTCGAACCCGCGACAGAAGGGTCCCTGTAATTTTTAGGCGGACTCGCTAGTCACTGTGCCAGCGAAGTCCTATACTGGTTTAAAAGATGCACATCCCATGACATGATTTTCTGAAGGAGACTTACTGTGGAGCTTCTAGATATTCCTAATATTTGAAAAGAGTACAAGCTGATGTTCAGATTGGGATTCATCATTAAAAAAAAAAAGTTCCTTTCATTTTCAAATCTGAACCTTTCATACTGATATCATCATAACGTGCCTCGCCTGAGAAATCACAAAGTGAAGTGAAAGGAAAACAAAGTGAACAAATTTTCCACCCAGAATAATATATATTTAATCCCCCGGTAGGGGCAAAAATTGAAATAACATCTTCTGCTCTTGGCAAAATGAATGAGTGGATTTTAAGCTCGAAACAAATCTAATTTTTTGTTTTCTGCAATCGAAATTCTGCTTTAAAATATTGAATCTAATTACTCCCTGGATTATTTTTTTGTCCTTGCTCATCACAATTTCGTAATGAGTAATTACCGTATTATAAGGCACTCTTGATTCATGTTTTTTTTTGTAGACAGAGTTTTCTTAAAAAAAGAAATTTCAAACCATAGTCACGTAAAGAAGATAAGCGCTGAATAAAGACCATTGTTGAAACAAGAACATGATAAAAAAACTTTCTTGCAGCCCATCGATAGAAATGTTGGCCTGCTTTTTCTGTAAAAAATATTGTTACATACGAATATATATCTATCTATATATATATATATAATTTATATATATATATATATATATGTGTGTGTGTGTGTGTGTATATATATATATATATATATATATTTTTTTTTTTTTTTTTAAATCACGCAGTTGAAAGTTCTCAAACAACCATGGGTTTACGTGAGCTTTAATTTTATTGTCCAGAATCAAAACAAATTGATGTAGATTTGACGGAAATGGAAACAAAAAAACCCTCTGCAACCTTTATTTTTGCAGTGATATTTTATCAACAGTTGGGCTGTGCGAAAAGAATATAAAGAAAGCGACGATGGTAATTTTCTGTCTGTTACAAACCCAGTCAGTCCTTTTCTCATTTCTAGCAATTTTGGAGGTAAGAGTGCTCGTAATAGACTCAAAATAGCGGACTTTTAGCACGAAGTCATAAAAATAAGGACTAGGAATATTCAGTTTGAAATCTTTTCTCATTTAAAGGAATTCTAAAGCGAGAAAAGTAAATAGGAATTGATATTAGAAGAACTATTAGAGTAATTTCCCTCTCTTGGAAGTCACCTGTATGTTAGTTCCAACTGTTTCGAAATAATTGTATTCCTAAAAATGCTTTTTAGATTAAAAAAAAAAAAACCCACAAACAAAACAAAAAACAAAACGAAATTTTTATTTTCAGTCTATGCTATTGATGATATAATTTTAATATAATACAGATGAATGGCTATTTTTTGTCTTTATGTTATGTTTCGTTTCCAAAGTAAAAAAATCAATCACTTGAATTAAAACATTTTAGGAATAAGAAAATAATTTACTGCGATTTTTTATAAGAAGCCAACTGTTTTATTTGGTTTTTTTTTACTCATACTGCAAGGTTTGGTTTTATTTAAAACGACACTGAAGCCAATGTAGTGGCTCGTCTCACAGCCCAAATGCAATGAATATCCGTAACATTCTGCTATATTATAATTATACAAATTGATTATTGCTATCCTTACTAGTCTGCACTAAGCCTTATCAAATCTCGACCTCTGTTAGAGCATTTTCAGGGAGCATTTGTTCGCGATGAAAATTTATGAGATA
>BLXT01002328.1:262453-272671 GCA_019648995.1 Plakobranchus ocellatus | reverse complement strand
AATAATAATAATAATAATAATAATAATAATAATAATAATAATAATAATAATAATAATAATAATAATAATAATAATAATGCAAAACCAAGGAGGTATACCTATATACGTGAATAGGGAAAAACATAAATTATCGGTTTTTTCAATACAGGCTTCAGTTATTCATAGCAGACACTCGGCGATTATGTGAGCATGACGAAGGAATAGAGCAGGATACTTGAACTGTCTATGCGCATTTTTGTTTTTGCATCATTATAGCCCGACAATGAAAAGAAGACTTTTATGCATTCGTCAGGTAGGTAATTGTGTCGATAACATTTTCTAATTCAAACCTTACAATAGAAAGGGGTTTTTAAGCTGTTTTGTCAAATTATTGGATCACCAATTACCAAAAGCCTCGAATTACATGCTATAACTATAGATATGAGTTGTGAGCAAAGAACGAAATAAATACATTTGAATGGAGAAGCCATTTCGCTAAGGGTGTCGATGGCACAGTGGGTAGTGATGCCACCCTGGGATCTGCATGGACCTTTCTCTTGTGTGTTCGAGCCCCGCCATCGGCGCCCTAGCCTGACGGAATGCATGAAAGCCTGAGATCACCTGGTTGTTTACAGGCTATATACAAAAACCATACCAAAACCAAATGAGCCCCCAAGACAAGTGCAGAGTTCTAAGGGTTTTTAATGGGCTCAGCCATGGGGTTGTTGAAGCTCAGGGGGCCACTCACTTTGCCACCGATCTTGTCCTTAAGGTAGTGGTAGAGTCGTGGGCCAAAGAATATTGCAGCAAGGATCGCACCACACAAGGCAAGGACGGCGATGATGATACCAACAATGATTCCAACTCCAACTGAAGAAATAATGAAAGTTAGTAAGTTCAAACAAAATATGAGATGAATTTTTCAAGATGTAATAAAAATTGTGCATTAACCTTTCTCGCCTTCTTCTTGTGTAAAGAAAGAAAGATGCAATGGAAATTATTCTAGATAAAGTGGGAAAACCAAATCTACATATAGACCCCTAGCGAAAAAAATATACATTAGGCAGGGTGGACAAGCTAGAGATCTAGGTCAATACAAATTAATAGTTCTAGGCAGCATGGCGTGCACATCTTTAGAATTCATATTTACCAAACAATTTAGACCTTCGAAAGGATGTAGATAATTAGTTAGGCTTATCTCAGTGGATTTAGATTCTCATGAAATTCGGTTGAATTTGACTGGAGTTCGATCATAATAGACTTTTATAAATGTTTATTTGTCCGCGTTTTGCAAAATACAGATTTTTTTCTCCGAGCTATTGTGAAATTCTCTATTGTGTTTAGCATTGGTTGACATAAGATGAGAAAGGCAAATAAGGTGACCCGTGGCTATGCCTTGCCTCGGCTTTGTTGATTCTTGGTAATTTTCATGTTCGCAAAAGTTTTTTACAACTTCTCATCACCACAAAGATCTAGTACACGCTCTTTTGGCGAGTGAAAATGACACATTTTGTACAATTATTTGATGGGGATCAGTAGCTTATGCTGAAATCATTATTCTGACGCAGTCAGAAGAAGAAAAAAAAAAACATTTCATTAAAATTTGATGCTTACAAGTATTATCACCTCAATGAATCAAGGTGTTTCACTGTTTCAAAAGGCAAAGAGCGGGAAAGCGAAAGCTTCATGAAAACGATTAAAGTTATTTAACTTGAATAGCAGCAGGCTAGACGAGTCTAACAAAAAATCCTGTAACCGTTATTGTAAAGGGTTTGGGCTAGACTAGTGTACCAAAACTCATTTTACTCGCTACTGTAGAGGCTTTGGGTTAGACCGGTCAAGATCCTTTACCTGGCACTGTAGAGGGTTTGCGTGAGACGTGTGTACCAAAGCTCCTTTTACGTGGTACTTTAGAAGGTTTGGATTAGATGGGTCTGGCCAAGATCCGTGTGCCCGTATTATAGACAGTTTGTTAGACGGGCCTAGTAAAGATCCCTGTATCTTAACTATAGAAGGTTCGGATTAAACGGGTTTAGTACAGATCCCTGTAACCCGTACTCTAGAATATTGGGTTAGACGGGTCTGGTAAAGATCCCTTTACCTGTAATATAGAAAGTTTGTGTTAGACGGGTCTAGCAAAGATCCATGTAAACGGTACTATAGAGGTTTTAGGATGAACATGTCTAGCAAATATCCATATCCGGTTCAATACAGGGTTTGGGTACAATAGTGATAGTATAGCCTCAACACAACAATATTTTTTTGCATTGGCGTATTGTTCAACAAAAAATTACCAACTTTGAAGTTTGAACAGTCTGCTGATAAATCAATATCTGTGAAAAATAAAGTAAACTACTTGCAATGGAAAGTTTTGTGCATCGAGTGTGACTTTCTAAGGGTTACATGTATAGCTGTGTGGCAAATCACAGAGGAAGAAACTGTGGAATATTTTTAAACTAGACAGAATTCAAGAGCTTCACAAAAATGAAAAAAAAATTAATAAAGAAATCGCAGGAGAACAAAAAATCCACAGCGTGATTTTTTTAATTGCTATTAAAGGAAAAAAAACAAAAACAATCTTAATAACCCAATGAAAAAAATGATCTCTTATTAAAAGAAAACACCTAATTATGTAATAAAAAAAAATTACGCTTAGGCTAGTTGTACCAACACTTCTTTTCATCAGTTACATTGTTTTGTTTTCCTTTTTTTTCATAGAAGTTTTGGATGTAAAAGGTTCTCAGAGCTATTGGGTTAGTTATGACCTCTTATACAAGCCTAGACTTTTAATTTTATATATTTCCTCAAACATTTGGTTTTATTGTATCAACCCAATTTTCTTTAAGATGGACGATTATTTATGACTTCGCATGCCAACCTACACGTCTCTTTCATATGAAAAGACTGTTAAAATTATTTCATTTTCGATCAAAAGCCAACTGCAGCCGCCAAGCTCTGTCTATTATTTTCTTTTTCCTTAAGTTTGTATATATTGCAGTATACCGGTATCGTAAGTGATGTCTAATAATTTTTGGTCGAGGGAATTTAAATTTAAAAACCTTTTAGATCACTTAGTTCAAAAACTTGATGGCATGATGGTAAAAAAAGTTGCCCATCCGAAGCGTTTTTTATTAATTCAAACCAGTACAGGTCTTTAACCTGATCGATATCAGTTAGGCCCAAGGTTACTGAGTGATATTTTGAAGGGTAAAGTCTCAACATCTGTGAACGTGCAGGTAGAATTATCAAAGATTTAGTTAAGGTTTAAAACCTGTATTAGGTTAACTTTATTCCCCTCGGTCCTTATCCCCCTCCCCTTTTTCTCATCCCCAGATCTTGCCCCTTCCCTTCGACACACACGGATAAAATACGTCTAAAAACATTGTAATTATCTACCAGAAATTAAGACCTTCACGCCGCCTACCTTATGTATTTATTTTTTTTTTTTACATTTTTAGAGTCTCTTGTATAAATGCCTACATTTCGATACTAATCTTGCGCCATGTACAATTTTATGTACCCGGCAAAGTAATCTCTTCTTTTTTTCGCTTTTTTTAGTGCGCGTTTTAATTCTTTTCTTCGCATCGCTTGGTACGGTATGTAAATCGAAAGGTTGAGTCCAAACACGCATTGAAAAGGTGGGCAGTGAACAGCAAATGGCCAATTTCCCATTTCATTCGCAATTTTTTTGTTAAAAAAGATGGTAAAAGTCTGGAGCAATCCTTTTAAGTACACCAACACGTAGTTATCCTTAAAATTTTACACCTCTACTTGGCATGGTTTTCAACAAGTATGTTAACAAAATGTCCACGTCTACAGTAATTATCTTATATAAGTAGGGGATTTTTACTTCAGTATACTTCGTATATCTTTAATCGCAGTAATTTGAAACTGGGTCCTACATAGTGTTATTATCAAAAACAATTTTGTCCATAATTCTTATGAAAGACGTCGGCTTTTCGAGCTAGCTGATGTTAATAATACGTACAAATGATTTTAGGGAAGGAACTGACGTTGGTGCCATCACATAAAATGCGTCTATTGAGTTTTGTTTCATGGAACTGATACATTTGCCTTACACGGGTCAATTTCATCCTACAATCTGAAAACGCTCAGTTGAGCTTTTGATGCAATAGCGCGTCATGGAGTCCGCAAGCCAATGCTTTAGCAACAGCTCGCCACAGAGCCCGCAAGCCAGATCTAGAGCAGCAGCTCGCTATAGAGTCCACAAGCCAGAGCTGAAGCAACAGTTTGTTATGGAGTCCGCAAGCCACTGCTGGACCAGCAGCTCACTACGGAGCCGGCAAGCCAGAGCTGAAGCAGTAGCTTTCAATGGAATCCGCAAGCCAAAGTGAAGCAGTAATGTTATCTTGCCTCCTAGACATTGGCTAAAGTGATGCGTTAAGTCTTTGCTTAAAATCAAACTATATCACTCACACTTAGGTGGACTCCCTGCTGGTTTCTCACAGATGAATTTATGTGCCTTAGTGCAGTCCTGATCATTCCATTGTGTCTTTTTGTGACTACCAATCTCCACACAGTCTTGACCTTTCTTATGTCCAGAGACCTGATGGTTACTTGGCTGACCAGGTGCCCAGTTCTTATAGATTACCTTTCAGTCAAGGGACAATTCGATACTTTTCTCATTATAATAAACCTTCTGCACTGTCATGTGTGTGGCAGACATGCAAAATAAGTTGAATATCCGATCTCAATGGCTATTTTTTTTTTCAAATCAAGTTCCTAAACGAACACAAAATAAAGAATGGCAAATTGTCTTTTTTTTGGCAAAAAATTAAATTTGAAGCATGTCGATATTCAGTGCATTGAAAGAAGATTTTTACTTTTCATTCTTTTGGTTTCAGATTTTCTGTAAAGTCCATCAACATCTGGACTAACTATGAAGGAGATTACGGGTGTACTGAACAAGAAAAATAGTATTTCCAGTCTTAAGCCAACTCTTGTGGGTTCAGCATTCAAAATATAGCAAAAGCTTTAGAGCAATCCATCATAGACTCAGTGGCAACAAGATTAGGTCAATAATCTTTTGGCAACTAAATGGTGATTACAGTAACAAATGACTGTGGTTAATCAGCCTTTAGTGTACACGATTATGAGTTTATTGATCAAGGATAGTAGATCATGTGGCTTATGGCATGGGTGGTCGTGGGTACAGTAAAAAAGGATGATAAATCATCAGCCTGCAGCGATCAAGGTTATTGCTTTAGTGATCAAGGATGGTAGATTATATTGTTTGTAACGTACATGATCATAAGTTTAGTGATCAAAGGTGCTTGTAGCGTAGGAGGTTTTAGGTCTAGAAAACAAGAGTGATAGATGAAATGTCTTGTTGCTTATAAATGATGTATTCAGTCAACAAGGATAGTAGAATATAAACCTCGTGACGTACAATATTTACTCAGAAAAAAGTTGTTGGTAAAATATCAGCATTGCAACATATAAGAATATGGGGTTAGTGAACAAGACTGAAAGAATATCAGCCTTGGAACATACAAGAACATGGATTCAGTGATCAAGATTGGAAGAATATCAGCCTTGCAACATACACCAGTTGGCGATCAGTGAACAAGACTGGTAAATGACAAAGCTTAAGTTTGCTGAATGATGTATACTGTGAACGATAAAAGCAGATGTCAGGCTGAAATCTACACCCATTTCAAAATCAGCCTTAGGCGGGATCTTGCGTTTCTTTGGATGCAACACGCGCCACATTTTTTGACTGGCGTTCTCTTGATGTATTTGTAGCAACTCATTAACAGCGATAAAATGCAGAAAAATAATAATTATTGTATATCCTTGCAGACTTCATGACTTTGTTGTTTTTACTTCGCAATCTCTTGGCATTCACAAAAAGAATGTTCTGAGCAATATCGTTTATTCTTACCGGTTCGTCATCATCCAGCCACTTCCATTTACCTTCTTCATTCTGGTCATTCAGTCCGATCCAGAAGATATCGTCTGCTGGCCTCGATTTCATTTTTTCTGTGTAGAAAATGAAATAGAACATATTTAAACAAACTCATCTCAGAGCTGTTTTTGGCAATTGTTCTAAACAGAAAAGTCAGTCAACTAAGATACATACTTAAAACTAGACAAACGCAGCATTACTTCTCACCTTCGATCAACTTGCTCATGCAATCGTCGTGAACCCTGACCAAATCTGCCCCATCTTGCTGACACGTAGTCCGGGCATCTTGCCAACGCCTTTTATCATCGTATAATTTAATACAAGACGTAGGACTTTTCACCCATCCAGCGGGACAGGTGCCGTCTGCGGAGAAAGAAGCGTGAAATAAAGCAAGAGTATCTACGCTTTAAAAAAACGGAATGGAATAAAACAAAATGTGATTATAAAACCATTCCCCCATCCCTTTCTAAAATTTAAAAAAGGATTAATTCCGATGCTCTCATCCAAGTTTCAAATCTCTTAAGGCTGTGATTTAAAGTTGCTTTAAGCGGCATTGCTCACGATCAGAGGCAATTGCTTGAATATAGCAGTCTTAGTAAAAAAATATGTCAATATTCAGCGTCAAGGGAATTCTTTTCAAGGACCTACGGTATTGTATTGATACAGTTAACGACAATCTTTTTTCCATACCCTTTACGGCCAATTATAACGCAGTCTTTTAAAGGCTTACCCATGAAATTGGATTGATACAGTTAACGACCGTCTATTTTCCATCCCATTTACTGCCCATTATAACACAATATAACACTTTCCAAGGCTTACCCACGGCATCACAAGTTGGTTTTCGCTCACATAAAAAACTAATTGGTCTGATACAGCTAACTACAGTCCATTTTCCATCCCCTTGACTGCCCATTATGACACAGTCTTTTCCATTCTTCTCAACGGTTTGCGGGTACCCAGATGCCCAGTTTGAGTAAGTTATCTGTAAAAAAATCAGTATGGTAAAAGGCATATTATATTCGTTACCTTGTATTATTTTGCAATGTTTTTTTTTCTTTTTTCTGCCGCATGATAATAAAGAATCAAATAAGCCGACCGTGTGTAGCGTAAATCAGATGAGCAGACAACTCAAAATTCGCTTGAGTGAGTTTGCGCTGTAGAATAGAAAAGCATATTATGTTTTAATATTTTAAGGAATTTTGCACTCTGAAACCTTTATGAGAATATCTTTGCCTCTAAACTTGTTTTTCTTCTTCATCAGGTATCCTGCCTGGATCGGACATTGGCGATCATGGCCCTCCACTTAAACCTGTTCTCAGTTAACTTTATAAAGTTGTTGTTGCTACCATTACCTATTGCCAATGGTTTAAACATTCAATGAACCTTATCATCTGCCATCTCTTCTATCCTTGCTTTCAGTGTTTCCTGTATTATGGAATGTTCTAAATTTTGTGTCGGCAGTTGTGTACTAGATATTTTGTTTGTACTCGTCTTATGATTTAATAAATGATCACTCACGATTAGCTTCTTTCAGTACCGATTCATTAAACTTCCTTCCGTCCATGATATCCTCATCATTCTTCTGATAAACCACACCTCTACCGCTTCTAGTTTTCTTTCTTTCTTCCTTGATTACAGTTCAACATTCACTACCATTTATATATTAGTAATGACCATGCATTATGTTTTAATTATTTTTGTCTTCGAGTTCATACCGATGTTTCTATTTGTCAGTATTGGTCTCATTTCGTGGAATGTATCTTTGGCCATGGCTATTATTTTTTTGTTATTTCACATCTGATGTTATCGTGTAGGTAAGGTATGGGAATTTTATAATGTGCTTGATGTGTTATCCCTTTGCTAACGAGATTGATCATGGGTTTTGGGGATTTATTTTAGAGCAACATGCATTGCGATTTTTTTAAAATTCAGGGACAGACCTGTTCTTCTACTCTCCTATAAATTTGTACCCTCAAATATTTGAATTCGTTCACCTGATTTTGCGACTAGAAGATTATCATTGCATTTCTGTGTGTATAAATTTTTTTCCAGTCATTTTTAAGCAAGAAATGTTCTCTAGAATTCTTAAAATTCTTATTCGCTACATAAGTTTAAAAAATCAGGAGATATTATTCCTGTCTTACACCTCTTTTGATGGATTTGATCACAGTGTGCTCTTTCAATTCTTACAGATGCAGTTTGATCCTAATATATATATAGAATTCTTTTTACTCTCAAGTAGTTACATCAATGTTTATTTTTTCTAGCATGGAAAACAGATCTCCATTAATATGTATACATAAAACGCTTATTTCGAATAACAAAAGAAATGTACATCAGGTGATATAGTCTTTTACAACATACAATTCTATAAAATAGAAGTAGAAATATATTATATTTCCACATACCAGCTACACATCCCAATCTCAAGACTTACTTCTTTGGTTTCATCTAGCCAATAAAATTTCTTTCCAGAGTTTAGATCCCTCAGCCCAAGCCAGGTGATGCCCACTTTCTTCGATTTTATCATATCTTCATTGGAAACAGAAAGGCACAGTTATAATATCTCTTTACATGAAGTTTGCATAATCCTAGTCATAAAAAAGATCCTTAATTGATTGCCTGCTATTAACTTTGAAAAATCCTAGTCTTAAAAATTCTTAATTAGATTGCCTGCTATTTCTCTGAAATATCGCAGCCGTAACTCACCAACTCTCCATACCAAGTGATGCTTTACATATCAAACTGCCACCCACACTTACAGATTCATACTATACGCCACAATATATAACGTTAAGACTTGTACCCCTGGTAAACAGCATAGTTGCTAAATATTTTCTTAATTAGATAGAATTATGTTATCTAAAATTGTTAAAATGGCAAACATCACGCTTCTGAAAACATTAAGCATTATAACAATAGGAGCAGTCACTTTTGTGCATAAAGAACTCACAGATAGATCAATCACCTTAAGCTCAGTCATTGTTTATCACATGAAAACGAAGACCATAAAACGTTTTTTAAAGAACCATACACACATTACCTTCCACAAACTGATTCATTCTTTCATCCCGAATCTTAAGCAAATCTCCGTTGTCTTTTTTACACGCAGCCCTGGCTTTTTGCCAGTCCGATCCTTTCTTATAGAGTTTAATGCAAGTTCCAGAGGATGGACATTGTGTCCATCCGGACGGACAGTCGCCAGCTGTGGAATGGGAAGCCAGCACAGATTGAAAGTCATCGTTTCTGTTGCAATAAAATCTTTGCAATGTTTACTCTACCAAGAAAACATTAGCATTCGATGTAAACGATGTGAACGCGTTAAAAACAACAATATATATTATGAGTTTTAAATGGTAAACTATGCTTTTGGGCAAAAAAAAATCTTTTAAAGTTGCCTTTAATCAAACGGATTGGTTAGGCTAGAGAATCTTTAGAGCCGTCGTAGGTCTAAAATTAGAAAGGGCAAAATAAGATAGTAATAATAACTCGTTAGTCCATATGGGGCGTAACGAAGCATACAAATTTAACGTGCCAATGTAAATATGAAGCAACATTGCTAGTGTCCAAAGATTAATTGGATTACAAGCTTAGAAATTACCAAGAATACATCAGTTTTAGATTCCCTTTCACTAAATACAGAGACAATAACAGTAAGAGAGCTTTTGTGGGTTATCCATAATTATCATAAGTTATGAGTTCGACTTGTAAAATACTTAGTCTTTATTGCAAAGAATACTTTTTTTCCCGTCTAAGGAAATCTTCTCTTAAAAAATATATTGGTCAGATAAGTGAGTTAGTAAATAGCATACGAATCTAGCTTTGAGCGCGACAATCGGGTGGGACACTGAATCGACAATGATGGACAGACTTGCAAATCCTGGATGTGATCCAAATGTAGCCATGATTGTAGATCATGAAACTATCGGCTATGCCTTATCCTTGACTTGATGTAATTGCTTGTTCAGTCATCTGTCACTATTCTGTGGCTTGGACGGACATTTGTTATCCAACCGAAGTTTGTATTTGAAACTATGAAATAATTTTCAAAACGTATAAAGCCGAGAACTCCTTAGAACGATAGGAGCAAGTTAGGAGCTTTACTTCTTTCAATGGGCAATGTGATAAAAGAACAGTAAAATACAATCTTGAGGCTAATTACACATTTTTATGTTCAATCTAATCATAAAACAAAATGAGAGGTGTTTTCAATCCTACTCCTTTTATTCCAATGCGCCTTGTTATTTAAAAACAGTACAAGAATATCAAAGTCTCGACTCAAGATAATTAAATCCATTGATGCTCTG
>BLXT01002328.1:71806-90233 GCA_019648995.1 Plakobranchus ocellatus | reverse complement strand
CCCCCCGGCAAAAAAAAAAAAAAAATCTGTTATGAAATATAGTCATTATTTTCCAATCTGAACAAGGAGAAAATTTTGCATTGAAGAGAAAGACCTGCATTGTTTGTTGTGGAAATATTTCATACTTTATTTCATTCTTTTTTTATTTTTTCAGTTAGAAGGGAGTTTGGGGAGGGGATAACTCATTTAAACCATGTAAGAGACAGGTATTATATTTGGGAGCAGAAAGGAAAGATGAACAAATTAAGCCTAATTAAACATAAAACTTGTCAGAGAGTTTTGCTTCAAACTGGCAAAGTATTTCACATCAAACAGTGATAGATAAAACTTTCTTCTTTGTGGAAATAATTTTAACAAAGTAAGGATTGCCCCTCTTTTCAGAAATTCATCCTTGTGATTTAAAAAGGATATCAAGGTCATGAAGTAGATGAAAATGCTGGATAGTTTACCTGTTCATTTTGGAATAGATCTGACCTAAAAGCAACAGCATTTGAGACGATTTGAGACTTATCTCTCCGAATGTAGTGCTGACCAAACTCAGGGCCTGTTTGGCTTCTGCCTCTGCCCAGCGTAAAGTTGCATCATGTACCTCTTTAGGACAGTGAAGGGCTTTCCATTGAAGAGCAGAAGCTGCAAATGGAAAAAGTAGGAAGTTATGCAGTTCTACAGAGACTTTAAATTAAATCCTGGAAAAATTACTGATGACCATGTGCAAAGGTAAAAAATCAGTTGCAATGGTTGTTTGTGGCGTTTTTTTTTTTTCCTTTTTTTTTAAAGTTCAATATTAATGAAAATATTAACAGATAATTTTAGGATTTGGAAGAGTAGTTTCTTTTAAGTTTGCAATCGGTACCAGCTTTACATAATAAAAAATACAAAATACATCTTAAGCCATAAACATTTATAATGCTTATTCATAAAATTATTAATAAGAATAACTACATACCCTGTGACAAATAGGTACTATATTTGGGACAGAAAGCAAAGATGAGCAAATTAAGCCCACAAATCTTTACTATAGGCATAAATAAATATACAAAATAAAATAGAATTGCAAACGAACAAAAAAGGACTACAGTGAAGAATTTTCAGTTGAACATTTAAATGAAATGTAAACAATATAGATAATTGAAAAAGTTGATTAACTAATAATTTATGGTATGGTCCGCCATCGCCTACAGATGGATAACTAATTGCCTACTTTTTCCCACTAGCCAGGTGCTTAAGCTATTGAACAGTGATAATAAAGCAAGTAAAACTACTTGAGTTAATATACAGTTAGTTCGTTCAGTTCAAAGAGGCCGGGAATATATATTACCTTGGTTTATTAGGACACACTATAATAGATAGTCAAATAAACCAAAAATTAAAGGTGGGTATTTTTAAAGGACAGCTTCAAACATACTGCAAAATATTTATGTCGGTAAAAAGGTCTATAATGCATTTTGAACCTACCCTGTTTCCTCTTAGATCTAATATTGAAATAAAAACAAAGTTGCCTAAGTTTAGGCACATTTATCTGTAAACTGTAACTGAATAGGCCTTTTTCTTCAAACTGCAACCCACTTCTCCTAATCTCGCACACTACCTCAAGCCCCCATTGCAAACTGTGTGTGCCTTTTGGTACTTCAATGGCATTGAGTAATTGCTTATATTTCAATTCTATTTTGCACCAAGGCTAAGTTTAAGTGCAACAGTTGATTCTAGACAATTGCATTCCTCCCATCATTGTTCCAACAGCACAAGACTAGGCCTCAGCTGGTAAATTTTTTGCCTGCTTCATACTTTTGTATCTTTTAGCCTCCATCTTATCTCTTCCCCCTGCTACTCAGTGCTAGATTCATAGGACCAGTGTGTTACTGTCAAAAAAATAAGGAGCAACGCAATTACACACTCTGGCTGTTCAGAACCCAACAATGATTTTTGAAGCCCCGTGCAAGTAACTGATAACCAACATTTTCTTAAAAATTGAGAAAATATGATTAAAAAGGTACTGCTTTGAATCCTTTATTTACTGTAATAACATGGGTTAGGGGGCTATAATGCATTTTCTGTGTAATCGAAATTCTGTGAACGAACCTGATTTATAAGTCACATTTTCAAAATAATGGCGCCCATAAAAAGAAGCCTTCTATACCAAGGAAATGTTTTAATTGTTGTAATCTAACATTCATTAGATAATTACTAACTCACTTTTTTTTTCTTACAAATTTACAATTTCATTTATTCTATTACTTATGATTGAAGTTTATCTAGATATTGAGCTCAAAACTAGATCTACAATAGGGATTTCATTTCTTATCAAAATTCAGAAACTTAAATCATGAGTTTTAAATCACTCTCCTGAGTCTAAAACAAGAACTAACTATATAGACCTAGATCTGCAATGTTCAAAGTATTGATCATTGTTCTAACTTATAGTTTAGATTACATCTAAACTGCAGTCTTTTAAGCTTTAAAATTGTTTAAGGCTAGACTAGATGTAACACATCTATATATAGATCAATTCCCTTACGGTAAATGGATTATGTGGATATGAAGTCCAATATGTTATCCAGGGTCACAATTCATGATAATTCTTATGTATTAACTATTAGGATCAATGTCCTCACTAACACATGTTTTTGGCACTTCCTATCATAATGAAAATGCTTGCTGATTAAAACCTAAGATAGTTGTTATGTAATTTCAAACATCCATTGTCATCTGTCTCCTTCACAATTATATTACAGATCGTTTTGACAGGCAGATCAGCGCAGTGCTCTTTGGTGCTACTTTCCTTTATTATTGAAACTAAGGTGGAGTAGCAAAAAAGATATCGAAGACGATAATGAAAACTTGAGTATGAATGCTTGTGCTGTGGAGCTACAGCCTACTTTTTTTATTGGCTTTATTCAAACGAAACTTGTATGTGCAAGCCTTGCTAGTATGTGATTTAATTAACCTGTTGCCCTGCAACATCACTTCTAGCTATCACTTGGTTTCCAGTCATTGAGTATCAAAGACATAAATGCATTTCTCTGCCTAAACATTAGCTCAACCTGTCAAAGATTAAGCTCATCTTTTCAATTTGAAAACACTTTTGTAAAAAAAAAAAGAACAGAGCCTATTCTGATTCAGCCTGAGATACTCTGAGCTAGATTTAGAAACATATTTTAGAATGCAGAAGTTTGTTGTTATTGCTTAATTAGATGCTTTGTAACAGCATTATTCAAAATGGAACTAGTGGCCTCATAAGCAACCGTAGATTTAGCATAAAAACTTTGAAATCTGATCGTAAATATGAGAAAAGCTTTGGAATGAAAAAACAATCAACATTAATGAATTAACCTATGCAATTAAAATTCTAAAACAGTATCTATTTTTATTCTCTATCTGGTCTGAGTTGGTTTTTTTGATAATATAACGCGTAAATAACTTTGACTGGACAATAATTTGAAGAAGATAGCGTCACTTTTCTGAAAAAAAAAAATAATCTGGTGCAACAAGGTAATTAGCATGAAATACTAATCTAGATGCTAGGCTTGTCTCTTGGGAAAGATGCTGCAGTCAATTACTGATATTGTTTTGCCTATGATGAAATACTAATGAGTAACGAGTATTATTTTAGTGGTAGTGTTCTAAATTTCTTATCAATTCCTAGCCTAATAGGAGTGAAAATAGTTTGATAAATCTGTGTAAACTGAGCAATAGATGTTCACAAAAAAGTAGATATTATAGAGGCACAAAGAAGTACTTTAACATATTTGTGAATTTGAGGAATCCATGTTTGACCTTATGGTGTTCAACTGTAGTTTTAGATGTCAAAGATTAAGTAGGGAGATCAGTAGAGAAGAGGAGAGAGAGTTTTATGCAAAAGGTGACATAGATACTGGTGTGAAATTAAACTAAGATCTCGCATCGGACAATAGTGATGTAAACTCAGAGTCGAGTGCAGAGTCAGAGGCAGGAAATAGTGATGAGTTTCTAAGTCTGAATAAATATTATCAATTGAAAGGGCATGCAATTCTTTCCTTTTTAAATATATTTTGCACACATCTACCTCTATTTTATTTCACATTATAATGTATTTTGTAAAATAAGTCAGAAAAAGAATTAAAGTTACTTCTTAAACATTGGCAAACTGCTGAAGGAAATTGTAAATTACCGGAATTGAAAATTTGTGAAAGGAAAAAAGCATAATATGCCTTACATAAATTCCTTAAGCCATACCCAAGGTGTGTAAATAAAGGTGCAAACAAGGAGAATGTTGGCCCAATACTGCTCGAGCAATCCTAACAGCTTCGATTGCATGTGAGTAATAATCATCAGTGTCCAATTTATGCATGCACATATAAGCCTTGCTTAGAGCTCTGTGAGCTGATGCAACCTGGATACTCTCACACCCATATGTTTTCTCTGCAACTTCCAGGAGTTCCTGTGCAAAAACAAAAAGTAGTGAAAGATGTTTTGAACAAAAAATGTATTCATTATTAATTTTGTTTTTTCTAGGTACACTAAACTACATTATCAATACATGTTCTTTTTAAACGCTATGTAATTGGATATATAACTTTTGATTCCATGAAATTTGGTACCAAAAACAATAGATTTGCATTTTCAAAAAAAAAAGGTTAAAGCAATTTTGAGTTCTAAAAAAATCTGTGCTCATTTTGAAAAAGCATGATGAGGAGTGACATGCATATTAATCACACACAAATTCAATTCTTTCTGATCACTATTGAAATTTAACTGACATAGTAGAGATCACAAGCTGAATTTTATTTTCAGGAGGTTCTGACTATTAAGAGCTGGTTTTCATTAGTGTATTAAGCATAAAATTGGCCAAAAGTACATTCTGGTGAGGGAGATAAAAAAAAAATGATGTTTTAAAATTTTTTAAAAAATACCAACAGACTAATGTTTAAAAATCATCTGTCCAATTTCTTATTGATCAAAGCACTATCAGAAAATGTCAGCATTTTCACACATTTCGTTCAAATTTTTGCTTTTGAATGGAAGGATAAGTTCAAGTAACTTAATTCTCCATGTAACTTATGGGGAAAAAATTCATCATAATATAAGACACAGTTAAGCCTTATTTTCAATCATATTTTATTAATCTTAGGGAAACCATTGTATCATTTTAGCTATTTCTTCATGAGCAAGGCTGGGAATCATCAGCATTAAGGTGGATTTCAGCTCATCAAAAGACAGCTTCTGGTTTGTTTGTTTTTTTAAATTATCATTTTTATGTATAATTTTTAAAAAAGGAACTTTAAAAAAATTACAACTTGTGTCTACAGCGCTTTTCAATCTTTTTTATGCTTGGCCATTCCCAGCCCTACTTAGAAAATGGATGAATGAATCTTTAAAAAAAAGCGCATTAAATAGGCCCTAGCAGCCCTTGTAATAGAAAACTAATGCTTTTGCATTGTCCTTTTTCTTTCATAACTAATGCCCTCTTCAAAAAATAGATAGGAAGGTTAGATTTAGTCATCTATTACAAAGAACACTGTATTGATTCCAATTTGTTAATGAATTTTTTTTTGCAGTTTGCATTGATTGGACTGTGTCACAAGAATTCAATTAAAATAAAGGTGAAAAATTCAAACAGCTTAAAACCCACGGCAACTTTTCATAGTACACCCATTTAGCACCCATTTGAAATTAATTTAACAGACCAGATATTGATAGTAGCACCAAATAAGGGTTGAACAATCTACAAGTATTATAATTACTAACAGAGGTACTAACAGTAGGATTGCAGAGCTATACTTAAATCTAGATAATAGTTTGAGGAAAATGAACCTTAAACATCTAGAACAAGCTTAGCTTTTACTGTTGTTTCTAGTAGATTTAAAACATTTTCAATGCCGAGTTTACTACCACAGCAATACTACAAAAATAATTACAACAAAACTAACAAAATATTATTTTTCAAATGTTTTCAATATTTGTCTATACCCTTGGATGAATCAGTTTCCTTTGAATTAACTGTGCGACAAATACTTTGGAGCATATTTTTACCTGGAATTCTTTGGATAAGTTAGAAATAACACTATATCTCAATTTTCTATTTTTTTCTCATCTATTTTCTTTACAGCATAAGGTGACATTTTTTCATAATAAAGTTATAAAGATGGATATGCAGTTCACATTGTTTTAGTCAATACTGCTTACATGGATTTTAATTCAAATTGATCTTTGTACTTGGAAATGCCATCTTTGAACACTTATCGAAGAGATACATAACTCAATTTTTATCTGAGTGGATATCTTACCATCCTCACATCAAAAGAGCCTTTTCCCTCCTCTATTCCATGATTATGTTTATTCCATTTATGCTTACTGAGGGTCAACTTAATGCTAGTCATATTTTTTTTACAATTTACCCTGTATTAGTTTCTCCAGTGCTTTCTAGTCACAAGCCAGGGCCATAGTGGGGAGTTGTTTTGTGTGTGTATGAGAGAGAGGGAGAGCACTGCTTATCACCGGCCTACAGTCTAGTCTAGAGTTAGGCCTAGTTTTAGATCTTTTCACATTTATTACATCAACATCATCAAATAGGCTTTTTTGCAATGTGTGTGCAGTAATTGGCAACTTGTCTTGGTTTAGTCAATAGTTGATTCAGCCATTTTTTCCCCTCTTCTCAAACCCATAATACTTCCATTCATTTTCCCCTTTGTGAATGAAAAAGTCCTTAGAGCGTAATAAAGCTCCATTGCGGTTTACATAGTCATAATGATCTGGATCGTAGATCCATCAAAATCTACTTGTTAATTATCTAACTACACACATGTATGCTCTACGTCTCATTCAATCTTTTTTCTAAAAGTGGGCTAGAATCAAATTCGAACAGACAGCCATCACTTTAACTTGGGCTTATCATAAACATCTTGAAACACTTAATCTATATGAGAAAACTAATACCATGGTGACCAGAACATTGAAGACTTTGTCACTAAATTAAATTTATTGAAGAAGTGGAAAAGAAATAGCCAAAAAAAAAAAGTAATGATGTTATAATGGAATTTTGGTATATCAATATTGAAGAAGAGACCTGCACTTTCTGAGCAACATGATGACAATACTAATCACACGCCATGATGTTGAGAAAGCTCTCTTAGCTTGGTTTACAGTAAGCCCCTCAAATGTGCCATTTAGGAGTATAATAATGAATATAAAAGCTTTAGAAACCTGCAAGCGATTCAAGTAAAGGAAACTAAGCTTGTGTCAGTAGTTCAGTTCCCCCAGTTTAATTGCCTCAATCAGCAAAGGTACAAGGGCAGGCTGATAATTAAGTTCCCTTTAATCATAACTTTTTAATCTTTCACAGCATATACATAAACAATACGTCAAACGAAAGCTTAATATCTCAGCTACATACTTAGCACTCTATTTTTCGACGTAGTCACCGTCACGATCAACACACAGCCTTTAATGTTTCACTAGTTGGCGCACGCCGTCAGCGAAGAATTCAGACGACTGTCCACGGCACCATCTGCGAACATCTGCGATAACTTCCTCATCATTGTTATAGTGATGGCCCTTCAGGTACTTCTTGAGTTGGGGAAACAAAGAATAGTCAGAGGGGGCAAGATCGGGGCTGTATGCAGGGTGTATGCAAGTTCCAGCTGCCTTGAGGCATCCTAAGTTTGGCGACTGGTGTGCGGGCGTGCATTGACGTGTTGCAGGATTGAGTCCTTATCATGCCAAACACGTCTGAATCTGAGTTTGAGAGCTCGGAGTGTTGAAATATATCGCTCAGAGATCACAGTTTGCCCTTGCTTCAGAAATTCCATGTGGACCACTCTCTCCATGTCCCAGAAAGCGGTGAACAAGACCTTTCTTTGAATTGGAGAAGTTTTGTGCCTATACTTCATCGATTGGACTTTACATTCTGGATCGCAGTGGTGGATCTAAGATTCGTCTCCAGGCAGAACGCATTGCAGAAATGCTTCTCCTTCTGCATTGTGACCCTCTAAGAGTTGAGTACACATGTCCTTTCTCTGCGCTTTCATCTCTACAGTGAGCTGCCTTGGGACCCAACGGGCAGAGACTTTTCGATAACCCAGTACAGTTGTGACGATATGGTGCCCTCGTACTTTAGAAATGCATACTTCATCGGCAATTTCCTTTTGTTTGACCCTTTGATTTGCTCTAATCATGCAGTCAACTTTCTCTCGATGAGCCGTGTCCGATGTGGAAAGTGGCCCACCCAAACGCCTTCGATCATGCAGAATTGTCTCTCTGGGTTCTTCCCCTTTTAAAATTCTCACACATTTGCAAACTGCACCGTTTGAAATGTACATTTCACCATGAACTGTCTTCATTCTTGCATGGATGTTTGCAGTAGAACATCCCTCAGCTGCCAAAAACTCGATAACAGAGTGCTGTTTGATGAGAAGGTCACTGGAAGTCGCCATTGTCTCATAGACATGGCTACCCCATCACATGTTGCGCATCACTGCATTATTAGTACAAATGACGTCACACAAACTTGTTGTTCTAGTTAAGTCTAGAAAAACGGTTCGAGAGTATATGTATGAAATTTTAGGTCGATGTGACGAAAATTGACTGAGTTATTAGCAAACGGAACTTAATTATCAGCCTGTCCTCGTAACTAACTAATTACATAACTCGATTTTTAAGTATGTTGATCTTTTTCATTATGTCCCCTGGACATTGATTTAAGCAGTGTTGATGGTAGTTAGATTATACAATTTAAAAATAAGGATGTTCAATACAACACATATTACATATGCAAGTAGACTGTTATAGAGGTAAATATGAGACATCCTTATTCTACTTTGGGGTCTCAAATGAGCTAGTATGATAAGCCTTAGGCACTGTGAGACTGAATCATTTAAAAATGACAGACCAAACATTATACCAAACCAAATCTCATCCATGCCACTTCCAATATCTGGTTGTGTGGGGTTTGTAGAAAAAACAGCTACCTCAGCTAACACATCAGAAAAAAAAAGTCTATAATTTCATGCACTGTAAAAGTTGCCTTTTGAGTTTAAAAACAGTCCACGGGGGATATTCATCCAACAAATAAACATGTATTAAAAATCATAAAAAATAACCATATTTCTAAAGAGGTTAAGAAATAAACTTTTGTTTGATATGCATTTTAATTTTGTGGATTTTATAATTAATTAAATATAAATTATATTATCCACCATTTTATTTATATTACTCAATTAAATGCAACTGTTCAGTCAGACAGCTTTAAATAAAACTTTTAGGGCAAAATGTCAAAATATTAGTTGCGCAGAGGTAAAGGAAATAAGAAAAAAAAAATTGCAGCTAAGCAAGGGGAAAGGCAAAAACATCAAAAGAAAAGCAAGGATGGCAAAAATAATTTTTTCCCCATATATCCCATGCCTGACACATTTTCAGAATATCAGCCCTCACTTCAAAAACAGCTATTTTTTTAACAACTTTTGAACTGATATAAAAATACCTTGGCAGCTTCAAGCCCAACTGAATCCTGCTTGAATTCATTATTGAAGTGGCAGAAGTGAAGAAGAGCTTCAACATACCATGGGTGTCTCTCCCCAAATTTGTTCCTAAAATGGGATCATTGGTAAGAAATAAATTCATTGAATATATGTTTTTTTTTTGGTCTTGCTTTTTAATTTTCTATATAGGGAAAGCAAGGATTTTTAACAATAGAGCAAAGCCAAAACTGCATATAACCGTTTTTCAAAATGTGCATTTTTAAAAGTGTATTTTTCCGTCTGTCACTACTGCTACATAGGTTTAAAAGCCCTTATCTAGACATGAAATTAGGACAGCATAACAATATCCTTAACAAAACAACTAATTTGCACAGGGGATTTTATAGTAAACTCAAAACATGTCACTTGTGACTCGTTTGGACTTGTTTCAGGACTTGTTTCTGGACTTTTTTTTTCTGATTTTAAATCATATGTGTGGTGATCTGGAAGAAATCATGGTACAGTTACACCATTCTATTTTTAGCTAGAAGCTCTAAAAAGTAAAATATGGTTTCGAGCAAAAAACAAAAATAGTGCTGAGTGACATATTTGACTTCAAAATTTTTAACTAGCATTAATACACTAGTATCATTTATTTCAATGCACATACTGTAAACAATAAAAAAAAAATAGTGTTTAGTAACAACTATCAAGGTCACCAATCTGAACCTCAGGTTTTCACTATTTTCAGTGTTAATTATAAATAAAATGAATACCTAGTCATAATTTAAGACATTTTTAAAGATAACCTGATATTTGTTCACAGGTGACCTCATTAAGTATTCTATTTTTATTTTCATAACAAATTAAATAATGACCTACTTACAGAAACCTGGAGAACCTCTGTTGTATCAATATAGCTTCATTGTTCGAATGATGCTACTTTCATAGTTTCTTTCCTCAATCTTTCTAATGAAGACAAAGCTGCTTATACTAGTGTAATTTGTGATTATTTTCACACATTGGATGTTTGAAGACCAAGATATGTTGTTGCATCAAACATTTTTATGATTTCTCTTTTCATTCTATTACCTTTTGCTTTTGTTTTACATCTTCTTTAATTTTCCCAAAATTTAATACTGATTTTCTCATTTTCACGTTTTACTACCTTGCTACCTTGAAAATCTTCGTGCTTAGTGAAGAATTAAGATATTTTAAAAATTTTAAGATCATTCTGGGTAGGAAACACGGAATCAAAATATCAAAGGCTGAGTTTACCACTTTATCGTGATTTTCCCAAGCCACCACACATATTTTCCAAAATACTAGATAAATTACCTGTCCTCAAATTGCAAGAATATCAAACATAAAATACCTTGCATACTGAACCACATAGACTGCAAGTTCCTCTGCCTTTCTCACTAGCCATTGAGAACAGTAAGCATTGACAGCTACACATAAGGTCCTTACCACAGCCGCTGGATCTTCACTGTCTACTTCCTGCAGCAGGGAGAGATAACAACTTCAACTAAAACCATATGAAGTACAGAAATTTTTTTTTTTTTTTTTTTTTTTTAAAAGAAATGTGTGTATCTCCATAAGTAAAAATATTGAAAAGTGACTAATTTTCTAATGTTGCCTTACATACAACCTAATTTTGGTATAAACCTCACTTCTTCTGGCTAAACTACATATATATATACAGGTAATTATCTCAAAATTAGATGTAATTATCTAAAGCATGTTCTCCAGATTCCAAGTGTTTTAGACTTGTATGAAACATGTTAGTTCTTAAATATGAGAGGACATAGATACATTTTATAGATTTGTAATCGTATTATCAATTCTTGTTATGAATGAGAAGTTTGGTTTTTTTTAATTGACTTTCAACACGTTTCAATAAATTGAAAAATCATGTTAAAAGACAAAACAATTTTTGTCTATCATAGACTAACTTTTAGTGCCCTTCTTGCCCAACCCAATGCTGAAACAATGGAGCCATACTCCAACAGCATGTGGCTTGTTTCAGCATGCATGGACCCCTCATGCAAAACACCGCTTTGCCCAAAAGACATCATATTGATCTGCAAAAAACAAACATAATAATTAAAAATGTATCCAGATTTCTTTCATATATCAATGTTCTCTTTTCATTGTGAGCATATATTCGTAACCATTTGGTTTGAATTACTAATCATTTTTTTTTCTTCAAGTTTGTAGTGAGACAATTTCTTAAGAAATCAAATGACTCTCAAGCTTGAGGCATAAAATGTAGATGCAGAGATAAAACATATAATTAGAGGCGCAGATCCTACTCAACAAAGGCACGGAAAAAAATTACAGGAGAAAAACCACATATTGAGATTACTTGGAATTGCATCTGTGCTGCATCAAAATATGCAACTTGTGCCAGGTCTGGCTGACAGGCTTGGTTACGGCAGTGCATCAATTTGATGTATGCCTGGTAACGAGGAAGCCAGGCATCCAAGTTGGTATCCCTACCCAGAAAAGTCAAAGTACTGGTCAGTACCAAGTCTGTTTTATCCAAATCATTGATTGTCATGAGCATGGACGCTAGTTTAAGTCCAGTCTGAACAACCTAAAAAAGGTATGGAAAAAAAGCATTGGAGAAGAGGCTGAGAATATAGACTGATAAAAGGCATGGAAAAATAATTTACATAAGGGAATGAAAAGAGACATATAGGGGGACTTTAACTGTTTTGTAAATAAACCAGTATCAAATGTGGACCAGCTAAAAATCCCTGTGGATGGTGCCTGCATTTTTATTTTTGTTCCTATATAATTCATGTAAAAACGGCAATATTTTTTTGGATGAAGTAGTCGTGGCACTTGTTTTCACTCATAACTTGATGGGATTTATCTAGATTAGACATATTGTGATCATAGCAACACATAGACATAATCTGATAGACTGTTATAAGGAAGAAAGATCTGAGAGAAAATCTGAAGCAGTGTCTGGTGAGGATCCAGATCTAGATGTTCCCAAAATTTTGTGAAAATCTTACTTCTTAACCCTTTCTCTGAAAAGTGCAAACAATAAAGTTATCAAGATATTTCCTTTGTGACAATCTAAGGTTGAAATTTGTTCATATGAAATTTGGAAATGAACACTTCATAATTTTGCTTCAGCATTTTCTTTAATAGAAAAAAACATCTTAAAGTAGATAAGGCGAAATCAGTAGACAGAAGTAAGCTATGGAGAATAAGAAAAGACTAGAAAGAACACCAAATCCCATCCCACACTAAGTAAAAGTTTCCTTATATTTGGCTGCTTCAAATATTCAAAGAGTTGGTTGAAAACAAGCTAGATAATATTATTTGTATGTCTTAAGATCAGTTTTAATGAATTGGATGAACCATGTAAAACTTTTGAGCAAAAAGAATTTTAAAGATTTTTTTTTTGTTTTTATCAAATTAAAACTTCAATTACTATGCCAAGAATTACCAAACTATTTTACTATTGTAAAGCTTTTTAATTGCAAGGTCCTAGCTTTATCAATCAAGAACATGTTCAAAATGTGATTTTTGACATATTTGGACTGGCCTCAGGATATAATAATAAAGAGACATTGAACGAAAAACATCATCAAATACTATAATCATTTTGATTCATGTGAGCAAAAGCAATTTATCAGAGCTGTACATTTCTGCTCACAATTTCCTCTAATATCTATTGCATTACCCCCTCTTCTTTTCTATGATATTTTATTAACTGAAGGTATATCTGATTTGAAAACATATCGAATTCTTCCAGTCCCTTATTTCGATGGCAAAACAAAAAATCAAATAACACACAGTAAACATGCACGGTATAGTAGCAATTTCGCTCACTCACCTGAGTGACAACCTCTGTCATGCTAGAACTGTCAAGCATTTGCAACACTGTCTCATAAGAGGCACAAATATCTTTGACCAATTTCACATTGGCTGCCTCTAGTGTCAATAAGTGTTTAAGATATAAGTGATGAAGTTCTGGCTGATTAAGTATGTCCTGTGATAGATAGAAATTAATCAATCCTTTTATACTCCCAGTTATGTCTTAAGAGGGTAAAATGAACATTTTTTTTTAAGTTGGTTGCAAAAGAAATGCTAAAGGAACCCTGAGACCTATTATGTCATCAGACCAGTCTCTTTGAAAAAAAAAAACAACTATATGCAGATAACAGATTTGAAAGACAGTGACCAAAAATGAGCTTTTTTTTGTTCTCTTCACTGAAATGTTTTAAAGATAGAAAGATACATGGCGGGTTTTGTGGCTAAATGCTCTTAAAGCCCTAGGAAAAAAGAAAAAAACTGGCTTATAAATTGTTCATTAAGATGTCTATGTATTACACCAATACACTCAAAATTTTCATAGATTGTAGAGTTTTTGCAAGGAATTAAGCAATTTTAAAAATATGTCTTTTCACTAGGAGCGCATTGTATGCCTTGATTTAAAGGCACAAGCTAGAAACCTTAATTCATTGTCTAGCCAGAAAAGAAAGTCAAAAGAAACAATGACAACAACAATAACAAGAACAATCCTGCAAAACAGAAAATTCTAGTCCAAATGACTTACAAGTTATGATTTTTAGCAGTAAAGGATGTATTTCTCATTTCTCAGTAGTGTATAATTGAGTTTAAATGTACATCAAATAAGAAAAGATAAGCAGTGAGTTGGATGATATAATATTATATAAATATAAAATGTATAGCGTGATAATCCTAACTGAATTAAGTTTTTCATTGGAGATGACTTAATGCAGTACAATTATCTAGAACAAATTTCTTTTTGAAACTAAAAAGCAATAAAAATACAATTTTCAAACTTAAATATCTTGTAGCCTTCATTGTACCTTGCTATACACATTGTATGCAAGAACTGTTTCAACCCCCATTTTTGCATTGATCACCCACATTAAGGTGTATGTACTCGATATGCCTATCAATAAGGCTATTGCTTGCTACAAAGCAAGAGCTTAAAACTGAAACTGGAACACTTTCAATAAATATTTGAGATGTAAAAATGTTGTTTATTGACTCCATGCAATATTATTTTTTTCCCCGTAACTCTTAGAGTAATAGCGTTGGGTTCAATAGACTTTTTCTTGAATGCATGAAAGATGTTCAGATATAGGTATAATGGTTCTAGCAAAACTGAATCAACATTCAGAGGGCTTTTAATATAACTAACGCAGATTTTGTGTCCTTGTCTTTTGCATATATCTTTTGAATAATTGGTTGTTGAAAGAAAAAAACGTAGTACATCAAACAACAACATACAAAAGTTATTTGAAAAATTGAAAACATTCCAGTCCGAAACAGCACTTGATTGCTGTTAACATTTTGTAGGCCTAAGGATGTGATTATGTTGAGTGGTGAGTGTGTAGGATGATGATGACAATCATCACAGTGGTCATAACGATAACATTGATGAAGGTCCACATGATGATGGCGATGATGATGATAATGATGATGGTGGTAGTAAGACGATGAAATAATGTGTAGTTGATGATGATCATGTTGATGAAGATGGTGATAACAATAATAATGAAGGTAATGATGATGATGATGATGATGATGATGATGATGATGATGATGATGATAATGATGATAAAGATGATGATGGTGGTGGTATGATGATCATGAAGGTGGTCCTAATTGTGATAATGAAGGTGGTCCTGATGATGTTGGAGATGGCGATGATAATGATGATGAAGGTGGTCATGATGATGATGGAGATAGTGATGATGGTGGTAATGATGATGAAGTAATGTGTTATTGATGATGATGATGATGGAGATGGTGGTGACGATGATAATGAAGATGATGATGATGATGAAAATGATGGTGGTAGTGACGATCATAAAAGTGGTCATAATGATGATAATGATGATGAGGTGTTGGTAATGAGATGATGATGAAGATGATAATGGTGATAATGATGATGACTGTGAAGGTCATGATAAAGGTGCTGAAGGTGGTGATAATAATGAATGTATTAATGATCAAGTAAGATGATTATGATGGAGAAGGTGTGATGATGGTGGTGATGGTGAAGGTGGTGATAATGATGATAGCTTTAGTGATGCTATGATGAAAATGAGAGGATAATTAATTATAAAATAGTTTCATCTTTGCTCTTTGTTCAATGCACTTTGTGCAAGTACTCAGTAAATGGTTTGCTCAATTATGGATGTAATATAGATGGGCCTACAATGTGAACATGCAAATTATGCATCAATAAAACCCAAGCAAGAGCTTATAAATTAGCCTGCAAGGGTCTTTGAATTCGCTTAAGGGCTTGACTAAATAGGGCTACTAGCTTTCTATAGTTACATGATACAAATAAAATATCTGCGGCATTTTTAGCTCTCAATGTGCAAGCCTTGAGTATAAGTTTTCAAATCGATTTTTTGTGTCATATTGATTTTTATATTTCTGTAATAACTGATTTGTGTATAAAAAGTACGTCGGAGGCATCCTGAGAACCTCAGTATCTAGTGTGAGCTTGATTGAAAAATATTTTAAAAGTTAGAAGTCACTATGATGTTTTCAGTGCACTACACAAGGGGAAAGTTAAGAGAGTTGGGATACAAAAATTATATTATAATATTATTAAATTGTACATTATGCTCATAGCATAGCTTAAATATTTAAAATTTAACTTGTGACTGATTTACTATGGTTGACTTAAAAAGAATTAATGTACCTGCACAGCATCACACATGCACAGCTCAAATCCTGTTGGCAGCTGTTTTTTGCTGGCTAAAAGTGCAATGGTCTCCAGTTTCCTCATATTTTTTAGTGCCATTTCCTCTTTAACAAGCAGAGCTTGATCTGCTGGGTTGGAAGAGGCTTTTAGTCTCTGCTGGTGTTCAGGATCTATTTCAATCAGAGATCTTGAAGGCCAAATAGGAGAAAATCAAGTATAAAATTTAAAAATGGTGCTTTCTTTTTAAAACATAATTTGAAAGGTTTTGATATGTATTTTAAAAAATATAATTTTTATAGTTGTGTTAAAATTAACATTTTTCTTCGATTAAAAAATGTATTGTTCTGTCCATAATCATATTGGAATCCAAAAGCATACAAAAATATCAAATGCTCATTCTTTAAAAAAGTGGAAAGAAGTAACATATGTTTGTTTTTTTGTGAGCATATTTTGAGAAGGAACCTGTCTATCTCTGTCCTTAAAGCAATGACATTTTACTTCACTTAAAACACTAAAAAGGCTATAGAGAGATCAATGCTAACCATCACGTCACTCTTCATAAAAATTTTCCGGAATTCAAGCCAAAAAAAAAATAAAAAATCATGTGAATTCAAATGGATTTGGAGTAGGCAAACCTGACTATGCTACAGGACATCACAGACAGCAAACAAGGCTGGCTTGCCTTCATTGCATAGATAAAAATTCAAATTCTTTAAATCAATATTAAAAAATTTACTATACTTAATGAGAAAATTTTGAATTGCCCAGATCATGTCAACACTTAACGGAAGTCGTAGCTTATCTGATAGGCAGTTGGGTACTCTGAGAGAGGTCCGAAATTGAAATCCCATTCTGAGCCAAGACAATTTTTCATTTCGTCCCTGTGTCCAGGAAAAGGTAAAAAAGGAGGGAAAAGCTAGGAAAACTACCTAAGAATTCCATATGCAAAGAGCAATCAGGATCCTTCTGCTGGTCCCGGAGCCCCCCAACGTTTGGACCAAGCATGAAACTCACTTTACTTTACTTTATATTAATAGTTAATATAAAAGAATTTTTATATTGACATGAGTTAATTATTTTGCCATGGAGGCTTTTTGTTTGAAGAACAATTTTAATTTAGTGAATTAAATGTTTTATTTTTTTCATTTTTAAATATTTAATTTTTATTGGCCCTATTATAACAACTGCTTAAGACCATTTTTCAAAGAGCAAAACTTTAAAACTATATAAGGAAATGAATTTGTGATTGATGCGCCGAGGCTAAAGGCACAGCCTTGGCATGTTTAGGGCATAATGTTGGATTTAGAGACAGCCATGAGCAACAAGCCGTGTAGCTGTCATAAATCTAATTCAAACAAGTTTGACTTTGAGACTGAGCGGCTAGCTCAAGGGTGGACAAAAAAAAATAGTAATTCAAACACTTTCTTTTTCTTTCATGCCTGCCTGTCTCTCTTTCTCTTCTCTCTCTCTCTCTCTCTCTCTCTCTCTCTCTCTCTCTCTCTCTCTCTCTCTCTCTCTTTCTTTCTCTCGCCCCTGTCAAACTCAGCTCTCTCTATCTGCTCCTTCTTTCTCTTGTGTAGCTTAGCTCTTTCTTTATTCTCTTAATTTCTCTTTTTATCTCTCCTTTTTTCTCTATCTCTTTTCTATCTTTCTTTCGACGAATTTTACAAGTTTTTTCCTCTTTATTCTGTCTCAATTCTTGCGTCCCTCTTTTTTTGATGAATTTTACAAGCTCAGTACTTTTTCTATTCTGTATCTATCCCTCCCTGTTGTCTCTCTTTCCAAATATTTTACATGTGTGTTCTCTGTCTTTCTTTTAAAACATTTAACAGATGTGTTTCCCTTTCCTCTTACTTCTCTATCACTCTAGCCTTGTTGTTCAATAATTTCACCTTCCACCCCTTTACACACACAAAACAAATTACAACCCCATCCATTTTTGTTACCTCTATATATAATATAACCATTATATAATCATCAGTATGTTTTTTCTTTATTCTTTTTGCCTGTATACTTTTTAGTCGGTAAGGCACTTACAACCTTGATCAAATTTTAAACTTATTCTTTGTCTATCATCTTCGCTGATATTCAAGTAAAGATTACTAATATTGTTAATATCATCAGTATCAAAATTATCTACTCCTGCTGCTGTGCTGTGGTGGTATCTTGTTGATGAATGAGAGTGGTGTTATAGTAAAAATAATAATATAATAATAATGATAATAATAATAATAACAACAAAAACAACAACAACAATAATAATAATAATAATACTTTAGGG
>BLXT01002328.1:61000-71780 GCA_019648995.1 Plakobranchus ocellatus | reverse complement strand
GGGGGGATAGAGCAAGAAAGAGAGAGAGTGAATGTTGAATTATCCATTTCTTGTCCGTTTTGGTAACCTCATAGTGTTAGTGGCTTGAACCAAAAGCAAAGAATTACAAAAAATGCTTTCCAGGTATGGCACAAGTTTCTAGATAGACGCTTTTTACAAAAAAATTGTTTAATAATTGACTATTATTTTCTTTCATTCCAGTATCCCAAAGCAGACATACCAATAATATCATCAACTTGAAAACATCAAACTTATGATAATCATCTTCACCTCTTCAAAGTCATTATTCTTTCACCATAGCAATATAAAAGAATAATTTTAGAAGATCATTATCTTCACTTTATTATTATTTTTATTAAAAGTTAACAGACTTCCTTCCCGCCCCCCTACCCCTCTCCAAAAAAAAAATTTAGAGCGGGGCTGGGATGGTGGTGGTCATGTTGTGTGTGTATGTGTGTGTAAGGGAGGTGCGGAAGGCTCGAGAGGAGCGAATCTTTTCAGAATGAAAAAGGAAATAAGCCTTTGTCAATGAATGAGTGTAGATGAGATAACATGATTCTAAAGGTTTCAGAGTCTTCTGCACCAGAAGACAAAGGATGAGTACATGCTCACATAAGCAGATAACTGCGAGAACAGGCTTTAGATAGAGCATTATGGGTGTATTATGTTTGTCTGTGAGGGTGTTAAACTTAGTTATTTAACAGAGTAATGACTGTTGTTATTTTTTTATTTTTGTCCTCAATCTGATTAATTGTTTTTTCTTTTATTATTAACATTATGTACATGTACCCAGCTTTACTTAATTCCCTCAGCTTTCTCCATTTTATTGTTTCCTTGTGTATTAATTAATCTAATTTCTAACTGTTTCTGCCATCTAATTGTCTGTCCTTCAATGTATCCACTAATCCATCTATCTATATCTTTTTTCTATTTTTGAATTCAGCAATTTGTGTAGCTGTCTATTTTATACGATATTAGTTTATTTGATCTTTCTATTAATTTATCTATATTTATCTCTATGTCTATCAATCTCTTTGCCTATCTTTTCTCCACCTTCCTGCTTGTCTGTCAATCAGTTTCCGTGATCACTTCTTTTTCTTTCTCTCGCTTTTTTTCTCTCTCTCTCACACACTCTCTATCTGTTTATCTATCGTCTATCTAGTTTCTATCTGTCTCTACCTCTCATTCTCAGATTTTCACTCCCCTTTTCATTCAACCAAAATACATCCAACACAGTTGAAGTCAAAGACCAGGGAAAATAATCAAAAGATCAACTAGCATAAAAATCGAGTTGTGTGACTTTTTAGTTCCATGAATTGATTAAAGCAAGCTGGTTGACAAAAGCCTAGTTTCTCTTAAAAAATTGCTCGTAGGTAATTTCCTGTTTAAGTTGTGATTGGTGTTGACTTATCATCATAGTTCTACTTATATACACTAATATGCTTCTTAATCATTGGTCTAGACAGTGTTCAAATCCATTTCAACATCTATCTTTTTTTTTTCTTCTACCTACTTCTTTTCCACTTCTTGATGAGCTCAATTTTGCGTTTTGATCTCATTCTTTAAATTTCTGGTCGCCATGCTCTAATTTTTCCAGAGTAGATCTAGTGTTTCACGCTAGTTTACTACAAACCCAAGTGTAGCTAGAGTGATAGCTTTCTGCTTGCATTACTTATGGTTTAAATCGAATGAGACTGGGAGTGTAGATCGGCAGAATGCAATTTCATTTGGATGGCTAATCTTCAATCTAGGTAAATAAATATTAATTAGACTGCAATTGAACTTTACTAGGTCGTAAGAAGGATTTTTTGAAAAAAAGAAAAAGAGAGGAGGTGTAATGGGTTTGAGAGAAGGAGGGAGGCGAAATGGCATGGAACTTACATTGATTATTCACTAGACCAAGACAGACGAGGTTACTTTTCAACAATTACTGCACACACATCTCAACAGAGCCACTTCCCCCCCCCCCCCAAATCCAAAATGCTCACATAGGTTGAGTAGAAATTATAGACACGCTTTATTTGTATAGTCACACTGCCTCAGTGTCTAAGAGAGAGAGAAAGAAAACACCTTGAATTTCAGATAAAGTCAATTGAAGTGATAAGTCTAGGGCAACACTATGCGCAATGCTGATGTAATAAGCATGAATAGATCTATAACAATGCCTGCCTCTAGACTAGACTGCAGGGCCTGTAATGCCCAGTACTCTCCCTCCCTTTCCACCTCACACACACACAAACTCCCGGCAGCGTAGGAGAAATTAATTGAAGGTGATTTGCCAAAAAAAATGGCTCACATTTGCATTCCAGTTACGCCTAGGATAAGTTGAACCAACAATTTCATAGATTAGAGGGATGAAAGCACTATTTAATTTCAGCGCCAAACCATAAAAGATCGACTTAGATGAAAATCTAGTCGAATATGATCAATGCAGAGAAAAAAATGGTCAATACTGAGGCTACATGAGAGGTTCCACAACCTCTCTGTTCAAACGATCTTGAATTTCAGAAACTGGAGCTGCAGAACGCTTTTTTTGGTTTGGCCATTTCAAGTTGAAAAAAATTGCAAAATAGGCCAAATGATACCCTTTGCATTTCTTCCCACTTCGGAGGAACAAAGGATATTGCTCACCAATGGCAGATAGCATAAAACAAAGAATGGCAAAAGTAAAATGATTTCATGCTTAAACTGCTGAGATATTGCCATATCTTTTTTTTTTTTCCTTGTCATTTTTAAGAATCTTTTTTGTTTATTCCAAATACTTGCCTCTTGGTTTTTTCCTTCTTTTTCTAGCTTTTTTTTTGTTTTTAAACCTCACTCTGGAGAAAATTTCATAGATTATTTGGATTCAAACCTAAAATTGTCTGGTGTAGGCAGCCACTGGTGGAAGAAACCTTTGACCAATGTCATGTTGCGGTTGCTGTCTAAACTTAATATTGAAAATCCATCTTCTAAGTCCATTCCAGGTGTGTTCTCACTGCCTCTTCTTGTCAATCTGTAAAAAATAATAAAAAGAAAAGTTTGTAAGTGTGAACGTTGGCAAAAAAAATCTTTTAAATGAATCACTTTATATGGGATGTAAGACGTTGAACAAATATTTTGTCAAAGTAAGTTAACTTATTTGTCATAAAACAAAATTTATTTTAGAAAGAAATTGATGTTGTCATTAATCTCTGTCAAGAAAGACCCTGAAACAATCACATAATGTTGTAAACAACAGCTTTAAAAAAAAGCTCAGGTCAATAGAAGAAAAGAAGAATGGTGTGAATGCAAAGGGAACAGAAATAACATCTATGCCTGAGAAATTCCATCCTGTCAATTCTAGGACCTTTTCCATCTTTAGCGTTCTTATGCAGGTAGCTCATTTGATTTCTGACTTCATTAATCATACATTTGGTTCATCTTCTCTGTCTTCTGAGCCAATATCATCGTCTGCATCTGCTGTCTGGTTGTTTGTATACATTCCTTTACAATATTATTTCCACCTGTTAATAATTTTTCTCACTTAGTGTTATCATCTATATCTTTTATTACACCTAGTTGGAATATCTTTGTAAAGTTGTTAATATCTTTGTATATTTCTCTATGCCTATTTTCACGCACATATTCTTCTAATTTCTCACATTTTCCTATAAGGTAATTTTTCTATTTCATCCCCTTGCTAAGGCTTTGTATTATTCACTATGCACTTTAGGTTTTTGCCTTACTTTTTTCCTTTCTTGGATTTTATTTAGAGTTTCATCGCTGATCTATGTCTGTTTCCTAGAGTACTTTTTCTTAAGGTTTTCTGCCACCGTTTCCATAAAAATATTCTTTGCTTTTTATTCTTTGTCCTTAAGTAATGCTTTAAAACGTTTTCTGGTGTGAATTTCAAACTTATCATCTATATATGATATACAATGCAACATTAAGGCTTTGTTGTTGCCTTTTTGCACTTTAATTTCAGCTTTAGTGTTGCAACAAGAAGTTCATGATCTATGTAACCAGTCAGCATTGGGCTTTGTGATGACCTCTTGTATAGTCAAGGCCCGACTTTTGTCAATCGGGAAATAATCTATCTGATTTCTGTGTAATCCGTCAGGTATTTTCTTCACAGTTGTTCTCTTTTCCTACTTTGGCATTAAAATCTGCCATGATGATGAGTATGTTTTAGCTTTTCTTTATTATCAATTTCTGCTTGTAATTTCTTCAAACAATTCCTCCAATTCTTCCTCTGGTGCTGCAGAAGTGAGTGCGTTGGCTTGAATAAGTTTGATGATTGAAAAGGATGCATTCATTTACTGGTTCATATCCTAATTGACTATTAGCTAGGATAGAAATAAAGCTACACCACTATGACCAGCCTTCTCCTTCTAGAGTATATTATTTGTCTATCGTAGTTTATTGTAAAGAGTACTCTGCCATCTGAGCAATGTTTTACTATACCAAGTATTTCAATTCTGTAGTTGTTTGCTTCATTTATAATGTCGTTCAGTCAACATATTAGTTGACTTAAAGCATCAACACCACACTCAAGTTGAAGCGATTATAATTGCCTGTATAAAGTCACAAAGTACCCAATGACAGAGCCATTGAGAGGAGCCTAACAAATATGCAAACAAACAGATGGTTATTTAACAAATAGGATGGTCAAGAGGTAGTCATAATCCTGGCCTAGTCTACGTTTATCCTTGGGATTGGTGAACCACTATTTAGCCTATCATTCACTGTCCACAAGGAACAAAGTTACACAATAGGCATGGGAAAAGGAAATATTACATATTTATCTCAATGGTCTGCCTGTTTCATTCAAAACAAATTCTAGATTTAATATTTTATACTTACTTAGTCGAACTTTCCTCATAAGAAAGGCCAATATCTGGAAGTCTTTGGTAATGCTTAAAATCAGAAGTTGCTTTCTCTTTGAGTCCTGGTAGAGGCTCAAGTCCCCGCAAAACTTGAGCTGGAGGCATTGAATCTCTGAACCTGCCAGCTTGAGATGTTGGCCGATGAATTACCTTTGAGGATGAATATAAATCAACATTTTAACTTTACAAAAAAAAAGCAACTCAACCTATTAAAAAAAAAAACTTCAATTCTATAATTGTAAGGTTTTTATCAAAATAAATGAGGTACTTTTAAGGTATTGAATTCTGCTTCCTCTTCCCATGAAATCTGTTCATACATCATATTTATTAAAAAAAGTTTTCACAACAAATCCCACAATCACTGATGAATTGTTCCATTCTCATGAGCCTAAACTGTAGGTTTAAGCCCTTTGCCAGGTTTTGCAGTGAGAAGTGTTGTAAATGTGATATATTGAAGAATGTGTGGACATGTGCCACACCAGCATTTTGTGAGAGCCATTTTTATTTTATTGCAACGCAAGAGTCTGCAATGGCCAGTTTGTAATCGAAAAATTATTATTTGATGGTGTATCCTTAGTTGCTTGATTTTATTTATTTGAAGTCATGAATCTACACATTCTTTGATCAGTGAGCGATAGTGCCTTTTTGCTGTCTGTCCTTCCTCCTGGTCATCACCCTGTTTCGTGGGACTAAGCAACAAAGATGTTAGCATATTTCTTACCTCAGTGTCTGTGATTCATTGATTCATCACATATTTTCGAAAAAAACTTTGCAAAAAAGATTGGTGCATATTCTGATTCACTTTGAGACTCTTAGCTAGATTTAGAAACATATTTCAATGCAAATAGATCTATTTTTTACTGCTTACCTGGTCTTAATTTTTCATGTAGATCTAACTATCATTTAAATTATCTTGACAGGCAATGGGTCAAAGTAGAATGCATCACTACTAAAAGCAAACTGTGCAACAAGGCTTTATCGCACCTGATAGTTTTGGCTTCCCTGCAGGGAATGGTCAACTAAACTACTACATTTTGCTTCCCATGTTGGCAAGGGCATCTGCTGTCTTATTCTCTGCGCTTCCATGGTGATATTGGATCAAGGGAAATCTTATGATAAATTGTTACTAAAGATGATGCATGATTTTCTTAATTGTACTTGGATCTCCTTTTCTTGACTTTTGAAGTCATTTTGCAGACTGTGAAGAATAAAAATCTTAGCGGGTGGAGTTGAATCACTCTTAAAGCAATAGTCATATGTGAGTTTGCTGTGTACTTAGAGGAAATCTTGCCTGTGGCAAAGGATTTGCATACTTTTGCTCCATCTGTGTGACATACAAAGATGCTTGCACCTTCATTACTGACAACACCATCTGTTGATCTGTCGGTGAAAATAGGCACCCACTCACTTGAGCTGTGCTAGTCATATATCTTCTCCAAGAAAAATGCTTGAACAATAAGGCCTTCTTTTTTATTTTTGCAGGGACTTCTATGACAACTGAGATCCCCTTCAAGTGAACATCACATTCCTCATAAGGTGAAAGCATTTCAAATTCCACTAGAGATGAAGTATACTGGTCTGCAGCATTTACTTCAATGCTTAAAGGCAAAATGGTTGAAGCTTGCATTTTTGGTCTTGTATTGCATAAAGTAAGCACAGAAATTTGTTTAAAGTGAGTATTTTAGCATACTGTATGAATGCTAGTGGGAAAAAGTCCAAATGATATTCCATTAACTCGATCAGAATTATTTTCAGCACTTCAGTGATCAACTGCACTCTAAAGCATTCTAGGTAAACAAGGCATCATTGTCAAGTTTTAGCAGAAACCCTTCCTTCCAGATTTTGTCAAGTCTTGCTCAAATCCACAAAAAACTGTAGCGCAAGGAACTTTTTTGTCCCTCAATAGCATGTTTTGTTTCCAGAGCTAGGTACATCTTTTGATCTTCAGTGCTTTGGTTCTTTCTGCTTTGTTACCAAGCAATAGATATATATGAAGGCCTGCATTTATATGCATTCTACCACCTTGCCTATACAGCTGTAAAGACTTATTGGCAGACAGCTAGATTTTTTGGTTTTATCTTTTTGTTTCCTTCTGATGTGGACAAATATTGTCTCTTTCCACCACTATGGAAATTTTCCTAAGTCTACAATTCTGCTGGTCCACCATTAAATCAATGCCGCTCAAGTAAATCAAATAAATCTTTTTGCTTGGAACTGCCCTCTTTGAATGCTTATTGTAGAGAGCCACTGCATAACTCAACTTTTATGTAGGTCAATCTTTTACAGTCTGGCATCACACATTAAGGAACGCTTCTTCTCCCTTTAATCTATAATAATATTAGTTTCATATAGGGTGAAATTATACTAGATGTGATGGTAGCTTACATGAGGGGCTGTGTGTCACCATTACTATACTTAATTTAACAACGAGTAGACGAGAAACAAGGCTGGCTTCAAGGCTTGCATGGAAAGAATTATGTGATGTAACATACAGCCATTTCCATTTTCCTAATCCGACAAAATAACTTTGTAATGCTAGGCTGTAATACACAAAGAATATCCCCAACGCCTTGACTAGATGAAAGTTACAGCCGACTTGGTATACTTTTGCACCAAAGTAGCAAGAGGATTTCCAAACATGTTGGCAGCTGTGAAGTTGGCAGTCCAAAAGTTGCCTCCAGTGTAATTCCATCCTTATGGTAACTGATGTGCATGTATGTTATACTAGCCTTTTTTCTTTACAATTGTGTTAGATTCTCCAACCCTCTGTTGCAGTTACAGGTTAGGGCTCAGCAGGGAGTTTGTGTGTGAGGGGAAAGGGAGGGAGGGCACTGCTCATCACAGGCAAACAGTCCAGTCAAGAGGTAGGCCTTGTTCTTCATTCACATTTATTACATCAGCATCATCCATTGTGTTGGCCTGGGCCTATCCCCTTAGCTAGTTATTCCTTTTATTCAAAGTGCTCTCTCTCTCTCTCTCTCTCTCTCTCTCTCTCTCTCTCTCTCTCTTTCTCTCTCTCTCTCTCTCTCTCTCTCTCTCTTTCTCTCAGGCACTGAGGCAGTGCTAATTGCAAAACCCAAGCATGTCCATCATTTCCAATTAACCTAAAATATAGTTTTGTTTTGAGTTGTTGCAGTGCACCACTTAAAGTTAAGGCTGATATATATTACTTTGCTGCTTCTATAATAGGATTAGTTGCTGAACAATTTTATCATTGCTATCTTTTGGTTCAATAACATATCAGAGACTGGCAGCTGTTTTCTCTGGGCTGTGTCCCATTGTTGTGGAGTCATGTTGTATGTGGAACATCCCAAAGAAGAGATGTTTAATATGATCAGCAGATGATTGCAGCCCCTTGCACATCCTCTGTTGCTGTTGTAAAAGATAAGGTGTAGTTGTTTATGTTCAGGAGAAGCCAATCAATGAGTTGCTCTAGGAAAGTGAGACAATTTTTCATCATCTAGTCCTATGAATCCATTCCGTTTGGGTCATCTTTTTCCTAGACTAAACTAGATAAATGGATATTAATATCCAGGATAAAGTGTCTAAAATCCTAGGTACTATTTTGCCTTTTGCTTATTATAAAGGAGGGAGGGGGGGGGGCTGTTGCAATAGGTGACAAGGAAATGGCTGTTGGATACCAAAAGCTTGATTGAATGAATTTCCAGTGAAATTCTTGATCTCTGGCTGGAGAGACTGAGTTCTAAACAGAAGTCATTGTTACTCCTTGTTTCTGTCCTATCAGTATAGGTAAAAGTTTTCATAACTTTAAATAAAGAATTTGCAGGTGTAAAGTTTTAACTTTTTGTTTTCAACCATTTTGCATTCCATTGAGCCACAATGAAGTTAACAGACTTCTGGGTTGATTGGTCAGTTGATTATCTGCCTTTAATGGACAAGATATCATCAGATTCACCTGCAGCTAAGGACCAGCTCTGCTCCTTCCCTATAATTGGTGAATAGGAACCTCAGCATGATGGCAAGGTTGTCTGGCTCATTACCACTCCATTAGTACTTGTGTATTGTCATTTATCCCCATGATTTGTACTGTGTCTTTGGATTCTTGAATGCAAGCATTTTTTTCTCTCAAGCAAAGGGACAAATCAGCATAGTGGTGAACTTGAAAAAACCTTTTTTAACTTAGAAGAGAATTGTGAATATATTATACTTTTGTTATAAACAGTAGATAATTTAGTACATAGCAAGGATAAAAATCTCACAGTATTATCCAGAAAATCAACCAAAAGCTTGTATCTTCTTTTTGCTTCAGGGTTGGCATCAGGGTTTTGTAGAGCTTCCCGAAAATGTTTGTACCATTCTGTGTCTTTGCTTTTTGTTGGAAGAAGGTCTACTAGGATGCGGGCTTTGTCCTGTAGGAAAAAAATATATTTTTGTCATAATAACACCAACTGTGGCATGCTTGTGTGTGTATGTGATTGTACACACACACAACGTTTCTTTGTTCAAATGAGCAGATAAATAACTGACATTTTTTTAAAGTAAGTATTGTAAATTCTCAGAACAAAAACATTCAATAAATGAAGATGGCTTATATGAAATGCAGCCTTCATTCACATTTTTATTTTAATTTTAAATTAAGCATGATTTTGTGTCAGGTAATTAAGGTATGAAGAATAGTTTGAATCAGCTATGAAAGGTTTTTTTGTTGTTGTTGTTTTAAGAACATGAGTAACCTAAATAACGTTGCTGCATTTTAGGTGGCGGTGACTGTCTTAATTGAATAGGATCTGTTACAATGGATTTGGGCTATACAGTCATAGGTCTAGCTGAACACTGCCTGTGACAAGGAATTCTTTTAAATAGACAGGAATCACTCCAAGTTTTGCTGAAAAAATTTAATGAAAATTTGATCAATGTAAATCAACGTATCTCTCTGTAAGTCTACAAATCTGTTCAAGCTGACAGCGCTCTCTTTTGTACTCACTGCCCCTTGTCTCTAGAAAATAATATCTATGCAATACGAAGGCTTAATTTTTCAAAATTATACATACCAGAAAATTCTAGAACAGCCGACTTATATAATAAAATATAGCTAAAATATTGACCAATCCAATACTCTCATTTATTCTCTCCTTTGCACGTAAACATCAAAAACCTATCTGGTCCCTATCTGATACAATCTAACAACAATGTTCTCACACATTCAAAATCTAAAAAGATAAATAAAGCTAAAACTATGATAGTTTAAAGGCTGATGCTGAGACAAGTTCAATAGGTGGGACTGATATCTGGGCCAAGTTTCCAAAACTCTGCAATTTTGTCAATGGAAAAGATGATTTTGACAGTTTTCGGCACAATGAACTGTCACTACGATTCCTAAGGATGCTGTTTGGGATGATGAACTCAAGAGCAATTCTGACCCACGCTGTGAAGATGCTTGTGAAAGGATTGAACAAAGTGGGTGACTACATAGGCAACCTGTTTATCCATACTCCAACCTGAAAGGACCATGTGAGGACTCTGCGGGAGCGGCTGCAACAGGCGAACCTTACCATGAGACCAACAAAGTGTATGCTTGGTGCAAGGTCAATCAACTTCTTTGTCATTGGCTTTGAGAGAGACCAATCAGCCTCCAGAATGTGAGAAAGTTTGGGCTGCGCCAAGACCCAAGTCCAAGAGGGAGGTTTATTCATTTTTAGGATTAGTTGGTTATTACAAAGAATACATTCCTAACTATGCAGCAATAGCTGATTTGTTGTGTAAAGGGCAACCAAACCCAATTAATTGGGATGATGTTCTAGGGAAAGTTTACCATTCTTTAAAAATGGTAGTGACATCTAGACCAGTCCTGCACTTGCTCGACAGATTCTAAATTTGCCCTTAGAATGCACACATGTGATTGTGGCCTTGGTACTGCTCTCATTTAGAGAAGTCAGGACAAGTTATTCCCTGAGGCATACGCCATTAAAAAG
>BLXT01002317.1:74585-87525 GCA_019648995.1 Plakobranchus ocellatus | reverse complement strand
TTCTTTTCCTTTACAAAAACATTGTTTGCCAGAAAGTCACGCTGCCTCAAGAGACAACCAAGCTGCCAGAAGTTGTGACATATGCTCTCTCGGTTACTTTGTGTTATCATTCTTTTCATCTTTCACCACAACCATATTGCATCTCCCTAGATTTAACCTGTTTTCCCTTTTTGTCAACATTCTCTTCCCCCTTATTCCTCTTTCGCTTTGCGATGTTAAACGCCCAGTTTTCAGGATTCCTCTGTCTTCTTGACCGCGAACTGACGTGTTTTGATCGAAATCTGCACCATCACAGGTCGAACTATTCATCGATGCTTGGTGGGGTGGGTGTTGGTGCAGTGTCAGTGATTGCAGGGTCTCAGATTCGTTACACCCACTGTGAATTACCGGAGTGGAGGCTGTAACCTCGTTTAACAGATTCCCGTCGTTCTGTGGTGTCTTGACGCCAAGTTGAACCCAATATTTGTGCTTTTTAGGCTTCTTTTGCTTGGGTGGGGTGTAGTCGACGGCATCTTTGGCATAAGTATCCGATATCTGACCAAAACAATTTCGGAGAAGGTGACTGACGCTGCGCAATGTCAGTCAAGAGTTCGTTTGCTTTTTGTTTGTTGCTACATTGAACAGCCGGTGAACTTGGGGTTTCTTTGTTTTGCTCTTTACCTTTACGTTTGCTGTCTACAAGGTCTTTAAAAGTTTTGAGAGCAATTAAGGATATGTCTCGAAAGTGTCTCATTGATTGGAAAACTGTCAGATCCCTCACACAAAAGTGTCTCATTTGATTGGAAATGCTCCTCGTGAGATGAGATAGTAAACAGCGTAAGTTTTTAAAAATCCGCTGTTTTAAGAGAATGAGCTAACTCCGACAGCAATATTTTGATGTCAGCAGAAGCAGAATGTTTTGTTACAATAGCTGTCCCGTCTGACACTGGCATTCCTTTCTCGTCTCTTGAAAGACGTCAGAAATATTTCGACATCAGTAGAAGCAGAATGTTTTGTTACAATAGCTGTCCCGTCTGACACTGGCATTCCACTCGTCTCTTGAAAGACAGTCGAATACGTAGAAGCTCTTTTTCATGAGGCACATCGAGCAGCCTAGTGAACAACAGCCTATAGTTAAAATGATGTACTCGTGCACTTCATTTTAAGGCCTCCTCGATGAAAGCATAGGGCCGGAATCTTATGGTCAGAGATGCATAAAAGGGGCTCCTGAAGATTTATTTTGTAAATAACTCCATCTACCCGCACCAGTCTTCTAGATCGTCCACGATTGGAAACGCTTCTAATATGCAAGGGTTTATACACAGCGAGTCTCCAACTTTGAGAATGCGATCGACGTCCAGTTTTTCTACGTCCAGGTTTCAACTGAACGTTTTTCGTTCGCTATTGCACTAGCCAGGGCGTTAAACATGCATTGACGACTAAGGGCTTTTGATGCTGACATGCCTTGATGCACAGCCGCAAGTACAGAAGACCTGTTGGGGTTTATGTAATAAATATTAATGCTGAGCATCATAGCAAAAAAAATTGGAGATGTCATTGGTTGTCACCGAAGAGTGGCAGGAAACAAATTACTGAATGGGCAAAGTGTGTCGCTTGTTTGATTGGGATAAACATTTAAATAGATACAAACACAGAAACGGCGATCAGTTTAATTGTTTCTGGGACAAAATAAGTACGGTTAGCATTTCTACAGAAACTTATAACCCTGGAATATCTGTAATCTCTTAAAATCTACGGAGAAACAATTCATTCTGTTGAAAAAAAAATATACAGTTGGTCTATGTAAAGTTTACATGCCTAAATTTGTGTCCACCTATTCCTTATCCTCTTCTTCTTTTCATTATTAATATTACTATTATTATCATTGTTTTTTTTTTTTTGTTGTTGTTCATTATTTTTCAAGAAGTGCGCTGTTTGGAAATCACATTCAATCACAATCAAAAGTATTTTGAGATTTGAAATATCAATACATACAACACCTTAGTTTAGCCAGATAAGAGCCAATACAGAAATCATAGGTTAATGAAATGTAAATAAATTACTGCAACGTACTGAGCAATAGCGGATTTATCTTGTAATCATTGGCTGGCTCCGCATAAAAATAATGCTTTTTAAACAATGAATAAAAATGTCTCACCTTGCTTTGTAGATTTGCATGGTGAACCACACAAGCAGCTCAGTGAAAGATGCTTTTGATTCGATATATGATACCACTTTGATACTTATCTAAACAAAATTATCGCGATGGTAATGTATTGCGTACAAAATTCTTTGAAGAAACGCATAATTATGGTTTATCGACGAGAGTCTCATTGGTGCAGATATAACTTTTGAAAATTGGATAGGCATTAAATACTTATTTGTGACCTACTTCTATCATTAGGTAGGTCAAGGAGAGTGAATAGGGAGACCCAATGACTTCATTGAACGCAAAGGCCGATTATTATTTCTTAGAATAGCAGCCAAAATTGCGAAGCTGATGACCCTAGCAAGGAAAGGTACTGAATATATCAAAACTACAATAACCATTTAAAATGTCTTAGATGCAGAATTCGGTCATGAGGTCACTGTTACGTAGGCTAACAGTTTTATTCTTAGATTATTTTTTTTTTTTTTATAACTAGTTGCACCATAATTAGGTCATGCAGTCTACGTCTCCAACACACCGGTCAAGTTCGAATACGATAGAGACGTAAGGTACACAAAACCATCTATCTTCAGATTTTGAGCGGAAGTAAATATGTCATTGAATACAGTCGTATAGGCCTTTACGACTATATTTCACCGATTGTTTTTGAACATTGGGTCGTATTGGCTTTTACGTCTGTAATCAAAAGCGGGTTATGTGATGCCGTTTATACGACTAAATCAAAATGTTTAATAACTTTAGTTTTAAAAGGGCTAGAGCAACGAAACCCAGCTAGAAATGCGCGGGAGAAACTAGGGACTAAGGATAATCAAAAAAGTGGTTTTCGTAATAAGTGTCCCTTACGTCCCTATTCAATACCACCCGCGATATAAAGGTATGGTTTTTGCCTTCGAATTGTCCCATATTTAGAACAAACGCATGGTAACTCGCGACAATCATTTTTCTGGACTAACCGTTGTGGTTTGAAGAAAAAGATGTGTTTTTCTTTTTAGATAATTACAAATCGATTTTTTGTTTCCCCCCTAGGCGAATTTTCCATTGGTACCGTGGGAAAAGTTGATATATGATCTCGATATGCATAAGTTAAAATTATACATCGAGATCTAGACTTGGTCCTACTCCTAACTCTATGATTATTTCCTTTATCTTAGCACTCATACTCATACACATGCACACCCACCGAGAGAAAGATAAAGAGAGAGAGAGAGAGAGAGGAGAGAGAGAGAGAAGAGAGAGAAAGAGAGAGAGAGGTAGAGAGATGCTGAAAGTAGATTAGCCTATAGATTTACTCAAAGCTTATGATATATGCAAATATTTTTTTTAATTGGAATACGGTCAATTCGATTCTTTTATGAATCGCGATCGAGGTTCAAATTTCTAGATTCTGAATCAAATTTTCAGCAAAGTTGTTTTAAAGGGCAAAGCAGTCTCTTTTTTTTTCCGTACGTTTCCAGTACAAGATTTTATATGTATATTTTATTTGACTTATAAGTAAGAAATGTATTGTACTAACAGCACACTACAAGAATCTGATAAACAAGTTAAGTGATCCTGAAGATGCTGTTGTGATTGAAGAAAATGAAATTTATTCCGTAACAGAAACGTCCGTAGGTACAGTGTTGTTGGAATAAGTTTTTACTTTGTTATTCCACTCTTTCACTTCATTTAACTTTCGTATAAAAATCAATGTGCTAGGCTTGTAGGGCATGTGAAATACAATGACGCATTGAAAAGTTGGCGAGTGGAAGAGACGATTTTGTTTTCCCTTTATAAAAATTTATTTTTAAAAAGAAAAAAAATCTGGCTTGTTTAGTTTAAAGTTACATAGTGATTACTGATCCTTAAATTTCGTAGCTCTAGGTGCTATGTGTTTTTAGAGAGCTCAAGGAAAAGAAAAATAATTAGGCCTTCCTCATCGACAACTATACATTCTGCGTCAAATGTTTAGGACTGCAAAACATTTGTCTTCTAAAAAATCTTATCAACCAATCATAGCTTACGAGATGCCTAACATGTTTCACAACTTTTTTTATGAGAAAAACGAAAAAAGACACACATTTGAAAATAGAACAATTAAACATTTTTTTTTTTTTTTTGAAATTTACGATCAGTGCTATATTGTTTTATCTCCATTGCTCCTCTCCAACCTCTAGTACAGTCACGTTCTTGGGTTGTTTATGAAAACATTCTAGTGTTTAGTTGTTATTTTAGTTTCAGACTTGTATGCTTTTTGGCTACACCTTATATTGGAGCAAATAATGGAGCACTTCATTTTTTTTTATATTCAAGTATTTGATTTTTCCTGAGTTCGTATTCCCCTGGAAAAAAAAGGTCAAGCCAAGGATAGGTGTGCTTTATATTTTTCTTCTATGCAATTTAATTTAACATTTTTTCACAGCATGTGTGCGTGTGTTATTTAATGTGTTACTTGCTCTTTGTTGCATTTAAAGAGAGTCGCCTCCCTCTTTTCAGGTTAACAGGATGACTTCTGTGTTTAATTAATTATTTTAAACTAAGATCAGGTTATCACAAGAAACACAATAACAGAAGCATCAATACCAACCTCTTATGACATTTGTAATTTCAAATTATTAATACAAAAAGTCATTTTTTTGTGTCATTCGGAGTATTTTAAAATAAGATAAAATCTTCAGTGGAGATGCACTTCTATGGTTAGATATCCTTACATGTAGGCCTATTTTATTAAAAAACAAAAACAAAAAAAAAACAACCCAAAAACGCACTTCAATATTTAGACATATACACAAAAGTAAAGGAAAAAAAAGTGGACAAATGCAGGACACACAGACTAATCTCTAAAAAAGAATAATGAAACTAATAGCGAGGCTCTCAGACGTTAAAAATACATTTCAACACTAATCAAATTACATAAATACAACATCCTTTCCCCACCTTTTTGAGAAAATGTTTACAACAAAAGTATATTACATAAAACGTTCCGTCTTAAGTGTACAAAAAAATATAAAAATGGAGATAAAAGCATGAGAAGAATCAAAACAACATTTCCCTCACTTACAATAATGAGCAAGCTTGAGATTTTTTTTCTTATCATTTGTTGAATCATGATTGTAAAACACAGCAACAGGGTGGGAGAAGTTATTGGCTTGCAAGCTTAGAGATCCAAATTTGCATTTTTTTTGTACTCCTGGGTTCGTAACGTCAAAAAAAAAAAAAGAAAAAATTCCTAACTGTCTCAATGCTGAAGCCCTTAAAGACATTGCATAATTTAAAACTGCTCAAATGTTTTGAAATTGATGCAGCATAAAACCTCCTTGAATCAAAGGCAATAAAAGCACATATATCTCTCCATTAAGACATCAAGAAAATGGAGAAGTCACTCAAAGCATACACAAACATTTTGGTATGATATAATAGAGCTATGGTCTAGATCTTTACTCTTTCAAACGCAATACTAACTTTTAAGTTCTCCATTGTTCTGAGTAATGCTTTATTACATTTTTGAGCTAGTCTTATTAAGTTTGGTTTTTTAGTGTTCTATGTTAATCCTTGACACTGCAGATTTAAATGGCACTGAACGAGATATTGCTTTTACACCTTCTCGTGGAGTTTATATTCATCAAATTCCTAATTAAAAACGTTTTTTTTTTTAATTTTGTTTTACTTTTTCTATACAGTCATCATTAAGTCGTATTTTTTTTTCATTTCAGAAGGTTTTCCTATTCCTCCTGCGTCGGTTCTTGTTTGAAACCGTTGTAAAAATGAATATAAATGATGCTTATAGGGTGAAAAGTTAGAACAAGATGGCACTAAACTACAAAAGCTTTTTCCTGAGTTAGTACAAAGTTGAAATGAGAAATTTATGAGAAACTAAGCGTTTCATTTGTTAAAATCGTGTAAGAGCAAGATAGCTCTCAATCCATTGCTAGTTGACGAAAATACAGGGACGTAACCTCGCCAAACAAAAGGTAAACTAGAAAAGTACACTCCCTGGATAGGAAGGCACCAATGCCTTCTACTTTTTTATAAAGTGAGATAGAACAAGATAGTACTAAGCTCGGCAAATATTGATGGCAATATCATACAGTCAATTTAGAAAGTTTATAGATTATATCGACATTTTTACATTAAACAAAATGGTGTTTTTAGTTGTTAGTTGCTTTGCGATGCACACATCCAATCCTGAATACCTCCTGATTAGGGAAACTTGCATTATGGTGATATAATTCTATTGCATCTTTCTGTGCTTATTGAGCGTTTTTCCTGTGCTCTCTTCTTTCATTAATTTAAGAATTAAAGGCCTTCTCTTCCTCATTCCTCTTCTCCCTCTAATTTTCCTCTGTGTTATGCTAGTCTAAAGCCACCAAAAGCTTCTCAGTGTTCTCTACAAGAAAATAAAATAAATTATGAAATAAAAGAAAATAATGTAGGCCTGAACACTCACGTTCGATGCGACATTGATATGCTCTTGCATCATTAGTTATGGTTAACAAGTTGCCTGCTAGCTAACATAAATGTTAAAGCCTCACTTTAGATATTATAGATCTAAAATTAATTAAATGAAGATCTAAGCCTATAAATAAGATCGCGCTAGTTAGATCTAAAGACTAAATGCGTAAAAAAAAGTTTAAGGTAGGCTAGTAGGCCCAAATTACTAAGTATTTACAGTCATGATGTTGGCAAAGGTCAATTAATTTTATATTTTTCTCTGAATTGAAATGCAAGATGGAAAATATTAATCATGCTACCATCATCATCATGTCCCGCAGAGAGACGTCAAAGTTGTGATTCATTCAAGTGTCGGAATGGTGGAACATGTGTGATGAGACGTTCAAAACCAAAATGTCGATGTCCGCCATATATTTTTGGGAAAAAATGTCAAAGAAGTAAGTCTTAATGTAACAAAGCGAAGCTGCATGCAGCAAGAAGTGTAATAATATGGAGGTATATCTAACGCCTAAGAATAAAAGATTTGCCTTAGAAAAATACATTTTGATCCACTGGTAGATTTTTTCGACAAAATAGGAATAGTGACGTTTACTCTCCACTAGATCGCACATTAGGCTTTGCGGTAAGTTTGGCCTCTGCACTAGACAGACTGCCGTTTAGATTAGATTAGTTTGAGCAGTAGATCTATTTACAGTTGAACGATGCATAAGATTAAAAGGCCTTCTAAACAATCTCAACCCTTATGTAGGTCTATGTACGAGAATCAATTCTTGGATATTCCATTGCGTGTCCCGTTCATTTCTTTTCGTGTTCATTTTTGTTTATGTGTTGTTTTTTTATTATTTATTTCTAAAAGTGCCCATCTTTTATTGACAACAGGCTTCACACCAGTAATTTAAGGGCATGACTTCTTTAAGAAAAGAACTGTTGCACCCCATTTTCTATGCTCATGTTATACCTGTTTCCCGGTTTTCTATGCGCAGTCTCTTGCATCTGTAGGACACTGAGGGGTAGTTTTAAGTTTGCAATTAAATCAGTTTGGCGTTGACTTGCGCCCATCTGTGGCTGCTAAAATACATCTACAAGCTTAGCTGGTATCTTAGAGTGGCGTCACATACGACGTGTCTAGTCTGTAAAAACTTTCTGTAAACTGTATTTCGGCACTTTTGGAAAACTCTCTACACATAACTAGAACTGTTTGTGTCACCATGGTTAAATGAGGAGGGGGATTCTTTTTCATTTTCAACCTAATTTTTCCTATAGATCTAGTGATGAATTGGTAAAGTCAATGGTACCTTGTGGAATTCTTCCTCCCCTTCCCCCTCTTTCTTGTTTCGATGCACTAGAGATTTATTTTTTTTATTAAAGTCATGCTTGCACAGAGACGATGCCTTTTTTAATACGGTAGGCAAAGTCTACATACATTATGCTAGAGTATACAGCCAATGCGATCATTATGATCTTGCATTGAATGTTAAAAAAAATGAAACTTTTTTGGAAAAATATGACAAAGAAGAACACTAATACCTCCAGTAATTTTTAGGCAGAATGTGAAAGATATCATTTTTTAAATCAACATCCACTGGAGAACACCCACTCCCCTTCTGTTCCTGTCTTTCTACCTATTAATATTTGGGAGGGGCCAAAAAATAAACAAGGTTAATCTAAAAAAAAACAAAAAAAAAAAAACATAAATAGAGACGATTTAATACGTCGGTCAAAGTCTACACATATTATACTACAACATACAACCAATGCTATCATTATTATCTTGCGTTTATTGTTGAAAAAAAATCAAAAGTTTTTGGAAAAATACAACAAAGAAGTGCGCTAATACCTGCAAGAACTTTTTTGCAGAGTGTGGAAGATATCATTGTTATTTTTTTTTATCGACATCCGCTGAAGGACACAAACTTGCCTTCCTTTTCAGTCTTACTATTATTATTCGAGAGAGTAATAATAAGGGAATAAGGGTAATCTAAAAAAAAAAGAAAAAAAAAAACTTCGCAACTAAGAAACATGGAAATCAACAAATGGGTACATGGAAATATGCAGTTCATAAAGGATAGATTACTTTTTTAAAGTAGCATTTTTTTTTTAAAGTGGAAGGGGAGGGGGAGGAGTTTGAACTATCGTAAGCGATTGAAATCGGAACACCATCGAGTGCAAAGGAAAAAAAAAAGGGGCAAAGCGTTGTACGTACATTTGATTTCCCAAAGAATATTTGTCTGTAAATGAAAAAAAAAATCTTAAATAGGTTTGCCTTGTCCTTAAAACAATTAGCAACAGTCGTACTCTTAGGTTATTCATCCTGATCAAATAACTCCTTTGTATTTTTTGTCAACACAAATCTGACAGCGAGAAAATTAATCATAATATGATTTTTTATATATTTTTTTCTTCTTTTCTTTTTTGTTCATGTAGAAAAAAAGTGTTATAGAATTCACTGCCAAAACGGTGGGACATGTAAGGGCGGGGAGAAATACGCAAAATGTCACTGTCGGCCGGGTTATGGTGGTAACCGTTGTGAAAGAAGTAAGTCTTTATAGAACTATACATTTTATTATTCTGTTATACTTCATAATTATGCAGCATTCTTCTTTACCCATTCGAAACTTGAAAACTATCTATAGTTTTTATTGCTTCTCTTTCAATCCTTAATTACATTTTTTTAAATCTCACATGCACATATTTAATTAATTTTAAACGTTTTATAGTTTTCCAAAGATCTGTTACATTTTCAAAATTTGATGAATACGTTAAGTCAGGCTGTGCACTGAAAAACGATTTTTTTACATGTTCTAGATTATTTACATCAAGACGAAACTTAGCCGCTAATATACACAAGTATGATTTTGCCTTCTGATTTGTCCCATTGTCATAATGAATGTGTGGTGAAAAGTGACAATCATTTTATATTTACAGATCAATTTTTGTTTCCCCCTTGGGTGAATTAGCGTTAGATATTATGTTATCGACATAAAAGTTGAAATATGATCCCGATGGGTAAATTTCTAAATTATACATCGAGATCTAGACTCGGTTCTAATCATAATTATGTGATTGTTTTCTAAACATCTGCACTTATACAGATGCACACACATAGCGAGAGAGAGATAGAGAGAGATAAAGAGAGAAAGAGAGAGAGAGAGAGAGAGAGAGAGAGAGAGAGAGAGAGAGAGAGAGAGAAAGACAGACATAGAGACAGACAGAGAGACAGAGAAACAGAGAGAAAGAAAGAGAGCAAATATTGAAAGTATATTTGCCTATAGAGTTACTCGAAGCTTTCATTACGCTGTTTTTATTTGAATAGGGTCTAATCGACTAATTTTCAAATCAAAATTCAGGTCCGAATATCTAGCTTCTAGATTAAATTCCCAGTTATATCGTTTTTAGCCAGCAATGCAGCCTGTTTTTGTTTTGCTTTTTTTCCCCTCCGTGATTTTTAAATATATATTTTTTTTTAACGTAGACGTAAGAAAAGTATTCACATATGTAGAAAAAAATAGGTTAAATGATCCTGAAGCTGCTATTGCGATTGAAGAGAATGAAATTCATTTCATAAAAGAAACATTTGTAAGTGCAGTACACAATATAATTATTTTTTTGTTTGGTTATATTCCGTTACTTTTTAAAAATTTTTGTACAAAAATTAATAGTTTTGGCTGGTAGGGTATGCGAAACAAAGAATTCGGTCAAATGGCGCATTGAAAAAAATCTATTTGAGAAAAGATGGTAAAAATCTGGCTCGGTTAGTTCTTTAAGTTACACCATGACCTACTGATCCTTAAAATTTCGTAGCTCTACGTGCTATGATTTTGGAGAGTTAAAAAAGAACAAAAACAATTAGACCTACCTGGTCGACAATTGTAAGTCTTACTTTTGATCTCTCGCTGTATATACGTATGCATATCTCTCTATATCTCTTTCTGTAAATATATAATTATTTGTATACAAACGTAGGAGGAAACCATAAAACGTGTTTAGATCTGACTTTTGATTTTGAAGTTTTCCGCCTTCAGTTTGAAACGGAAACAAAATATTGATGGTTGTATCATAATTATTGTTACAATAGGAAATTTCCAGATCGAAATTGTTACATGCAATTGTTTTGCTATGCCACGGGCAGATAAAAGTCTGAATGCCATCTGGTAAGGCAGACATAGAGAAAAATATGGCTCAGTGCCGTTAGTTCTATTACACCTTTCTGTGCTTAATGTACTTTATTGTATGACATAAAGAATGTAAGGCCTTTTCCTTCTCATTACCCTTCACCCTCTATGTTTTATGTAAGTGAAAGGCTTATTCTATCCTGCTGCCAGAAAAATCCTCTGTATGATCTTACATTAAAAGAAAATGTCGGCTTTGATACTTACATTTGATGAGACATCGATAATTATGCTTTGGCCTGAGAATATTAGGTGTTAACTGGCGTTGATATAGCTTGTGTCCTAATACAGTTCTGTCACTTCATAAGCACTTAATGATAATCTTTGGTTTTACACCTTTAAAGATTACAATAAATGAAAACCATGCAGCTTTTTCAAATGTTATGTTGTGTTTAGCGAATGTTTTTAATGTTCCTCAAAGGTCTTATTTTGTTCTCATATTTTCTCTGTTTTATGCTTAAGGTAAAAGTAACATTGAATAAGAAAGGAGAAGGCAATGATTGAGAGACTTTCTCTTTTCTTCATCACAATATTTCATGCATTCTTTTCTTTGATTTTAAAACAGTCTAGGCACTAGGAAAATGTTTTTAATCTTATATTTTATGATTTGTTTTTCCAGGGAGTTTTGAAAAGGCTCGTCACTACCTTAATAATCCACCCTTACTGAGATAGCTTAAACTGCCATTCTATGATCTTCAACAACTCTTTTCTTCATCCTAACAGAACTTTCTTATGAGACTTCCATTTCGATTTTGTATATTCTGGAATGTCTCAGAACCGAAAGGACTATGGTTCTAGCTTGAGTTACTCTCAATCTCATTTGATGGGCCTAACTCCTTCAATGAATATATGTAGATTTGTCTTTTCTTCTTGAAGTCTTGATTACAACTCTAGCATTAGACTTCGACATCTTTGAAATAGTTCATCCTCTTTTCCCTTTCTTTCCATAGCATGTTGCTAACAGTGAATCATTAAGGGGAACTTTGTGATCAACTTTGATGACTTCTTCTTTCCTGTAAACTTGTACTTCCAAAAGCCTGTCATTGTTACATTATAGTCAGGGTGAAAAATTTGGAATGCAGGGAAGTCTCTTATATCTTAAAATCTGATTTATGTTCTATGAGTTCATTGTAAAGGCATGGATAACGCTAATCATATACTTCCTTTCTGTTCATGACAAGGAGTAGAGAATAATTCAAAATGTAACCAATTCCGTTGCTATAACGGTGGGGAATGCATGGTCATGAAGTCAAATCCAAAGTGCTACTGTAATCCACCATACTATGGGAATCATTGCCAAAAGAGTAAGTTTATTATTTATATAATTAAATCTTGCATATATGTTTATCTTTACGTACAATATATTATATATTCTTTTTGGTTGTTTTTTTTTGTTTTTGGACTCTCGGTTTCTTGGCGCCTGGAACGACGCATTCTAATTGCATTCTTGTCTCACAAATACATATATTTTGAAGGATTTATTTATAAATTTCTTTGAAATCTTGCACGGCTATTGAATTTTTGTTTCAAAAATATCAATACACACACTTGTATCAATATCCTCAGGTTTACATTTAAATAGAGATATTTAATTTTTTTCATTTCAAAGGGAGGATAGTTTTAAAGCTTGTAAAGATATGAACAATATGTGCAAGGTTTTATATATTGAATTTAAGTGTTGCCAATGAAGTTTCAAATGGTTTGAATTTGAACTGTAAGGAGAGAGGTATTTTTGAAAATGGCCTAAACAGATTACTCAATTAAAAAAGAAAATGGCACCTTTTCAATGCCGCTGTTTGTACATATGAATTGTACTGAAAACGTAAATAACAATAACAGAAGCTACTCTCAGGACCCTTGACCTGCCTCGTCCCCCCCCCTCCCCACACACACACTTCTCTTCCTTTTTAATAAGGACACACACATGTAATAATGACCAAATCCTAAACCGAGAGTTTTAAAGGTAAATTTTAATGTAAGCAATGCTTATGCAATCACCACACCACTGTTCAAGTACATAAGTGAACAGGGTAGATCATACGACCGTCTCCTTCTAATGCGGCCACATCGACGTGCTTCTAGATGCGTTCAACATTCCAATGCGTAACATCCGACAAGAATAGCTCTCATAACTACAAGAACTTTTACGCAGTGTCAAAGATATCAGGTTTTCTTGCTAAGTTAAAAAAAAAAA
>BLXT01002312.1:238912-249175 GCA_019648995.1 Plakobranchus ocellatus | reverse complement strand
TCTTCCCCCCTCCTTTCTCTTTCTCCTTTTGCTCCTTGTTCTTGTTTTCTCGCCAGCGTATTCTACAAGAATATTACATACTTATAACTAGTGAGTTAACTTGTGAGTTTAAGACGTGTAAAAGGCTGGCTCCGTCTGCTTTGCAGCAAGATTTTGCTTCCTCCCACATTATTAAGCTTGCCGAATACCCCAGGCACAAATATTTGTTGATGAGACGGTAGCTTAAAACAGAGCGGTAGAGTTTACTAATGCCGCAAGGGTGCCTTTCCTTTGCAACTGAGAAAGATGAAAGTAATATAATACGAATTTGTAGTACATGCAAAAAAATCTTTGATAAATGATTTCAGTGACCTGCAGTCTCTTGTAAGATTTCCAGATATGTAAGATTGCCGTCACATGTTTCTAAATATAATCCCAACAGTTCTGAAAGTCTTCTCATGCTAAGCTAATGTCAACTCGACCATCTTGCCATGATAAAAAGTTGATAAAGGCGATCTTATCTCTCTCCACAAATTTCTCTCTGCCGATATTGATCTGTCAGCCACACTCGGCAGATTTTCATATGCAACAACAACAACAACAACAACAAAAACAACAACAACAACAACAACAACAACAGCAACAACAACAACGGTACCTTAAATGATTTCCATCTTATTGGAATATAAATCATATTTAGTGAGCTAAGGTCTTCCGCGTTATTTCTCAGTTATTTTTCAGGAAAAAAGCACCTCCTTCATTTTAGAAAAATTCTAGTTAACACTTCAGGACCTAAATTGTTTTGTTATCGATCAAAACTTTTAAAACTCTTTTTCTTTACTGATCAATAACCACAAACGAAGTCACAAGTTGGAAAAATAGCTTGCTGATCATTACAAACCTCTTTGTCCTCATCAAACTTTTATTACGACTGCTACATCTACTAATCCCACTACTATTTACTACCATTACCACAAACACTACTAATTCCACTACCATTTACTACCATTACCACAAACACTACTAATCCAACTACCATTTATTACCATTACCACCAACACTACTACTGCTAGTACTGCTACAACTACTACTACTACTACTACTACTACTACTACTACTACTACTACTACTACTACTACTACTACTACTACTACTATTACTACTACTACTACTACTACTACTACTATTACGACTACTACCACCACTACCACTACCACTACCACCACCACTACTACTACTACTACTACTACTACTACTACTACTACTACTACTACTACTACTACTACTACTACTACTACTACTACATCTACGAGTCCTACTACTACTACTTCTACGAATTTGTAGCCTACTATGACTACTACTACTGCTGCTGCTTTTGCTACTGTGGTTCCAGAGGATATGAATAAAGATATGAATATAAGCAGCTTTTGAATATTCACCAGATTGCTTTATATTATTCTAGTGCAACAAAAAATTTTGAGAAGAAATGCAGTAGAGAAACAAAGGAAAAGTTGATTTTTCTGAAGAAAGCGAATTTTTTTTATTGTGAAAAGAATGCTGAAGAATAAAACATGAAAAACTTCCAATCGATACTTAACAATACACTTTAAAAAATGAAATGTTATTGCATTTGCAGTATTAAATCATTGCTTACACTACCAGATACACAAAACAAGTTACGAACCTGCATTACAAGTGTATAGAGAAAATCCACCTGTAGACAAAAGAATTAGAATCTTATGGGGGAAAGATACTGGTTCTCACGGTAGATTGATATGATTTCATCTTAAAATGAGAGAGTTCTCTATGCAAAAAAGTAAAGATGAGAGAGAGATATGATAGGGTGTTCATGGGAGTTTCGAAGTTGTTTACAAAGTGCCACTGCGTTTTTTATTTGGATTAGCATTTACAACGTCTATTTATTTTTAGAACCAGGACAGGGGAACGTGTGTTGGTGTTACTTGCTTAGTGAACTAGCATTCTACAAGTTTGATTGTGATTATGAAGTAAAAAACAATGCTGCATTGAAGAAGTAAATATTTTGGTGCTGACTTCTCATGCTCTTGTCAGCCTTGACTTCACTTGTCCTTTTTTCCCGACAGATGAGATCTTGAAATTTTTAAAAGTGTATTTGAAGAGCCTTCATCTAGTTCTTGCCTTTTAAGCAAAGATCTGATTTGCTGAGCTTTTGAGATCTGAACAATTCAAAACACCTTCTGTGCCGTGATCCAGCGATTGTGTCGGCATCCAACTAGTAACAGGTGCTGATTTTTATTTTACCGTTTGGCTCACTTATCCTAGGCCTAAAGTTCAAATAACTTCGTCCAAAAAAAAAAAAAAAAATTAACTTCAAACATTGAAAGTTTCAAGCATTTAAGTTGAAAACTTTTTGAGCCACAGTAAAAAGATCGGCAATATCTAGAAACCGCAAGCCAAGATTCTTGGCAATGAATTTGTATTCAAGGTGTGGCTATCCTAAGCTGCACAGGCACTTTTCAAATGTGTTTCTCCATGGCTTTCACAACCTTGAGAAAGACCACCAGAAGAATGCTGTGCTGCTTCAGACATCCGTGAAAAAGGCTCGGCTGGCGGATTAGCTGCTGGTTCTTAGTTCGTTTTTTTGCTTGTTTGTTTGTTTGATTGCTTCAAACTTCTTGTTTGGTTTTGCGAGTCTAGTCCCAATGCCCTCATAGATCCCATCTTTTAGTCCTAAGTCTAAGCATTTATCTGTGGGTTTATACTAACATCCTTGTGCCTACAAGTGTCTTTTTTTTCTTATCTGTTTCTGTTTGTATCTGCTAGTGATGTGCATTGTATGAATTAGAAAATTTCTGTCCATGCATTTTTTCTATCATTCTGTTGTTTATTTTTTCTCAAATTTACTCAACTTTTGTTCACAATCTTGGAAATATGTTGTTGTCTAGTATGTGCACGCCTTTCTGAATCTTGGAAGTCAAACCCCAGTCTGTCAAAGTAAACTCTCTCTCTCTCTCTTTCTCTCTCTCTCTCTGCCTCTGATTTTGTAAGTCACTCACTCAAACTGCTTTGTATGCGCGTGCTTGCATTAAATATATGTTTGTATTTTTTCCATCCTACATCTCTCTCTCTCTCTTTCTCTCTCTCTTTCTGTCTCTCTCTTTCTTTCACTTTCTCTCTCTCTCACACACACACACAAATGTGGTTGTCTCTTACTAAGCCTTTTGTATGTGTGTGTATCATTCTCACTCTTCGTAACATTTAAAAATTTTCACCACCGGTTTCAATAATATGTACGTCTATAACTTATAGCCGGTAGTGCTATCATGATTGTCCACATAGTCCACGCCAAATCATTGTCGTCATTGGATTGGATTGAAATGAACATGAGTCAAGCGATAAGTAAAACAAAAAGGCCATTGAAGAATTTAACATATCACCTACCTTTCAACAGGAGAAATAAAAGCGACAAATATATGATAAAACGATACAACGAGGCATCGAATAGTTTCACTTCCATCCTTAAAAATAACTGACGTGAAAGTGATTCAATCTAAAGTTAAGAGGGCGGAAGATTCAAAATCAAGACATGTTTAGTCAGATTTAAAGCTAGATCTAGATCTAAATGTATGTTTTGGACCATCCTTTCAACATACAATGTTGAGATCTACACACATCTAAAACCATTTTTAAATAGATACAAAATATTAACAGAGATTGTAACGCAAACATTAGATTTAGGTGAAATTAATAGCATACAAATATGTCTTCCGGTGACGCAGTGCGCACAGTTTTGCATCTTGTTTGCTTGGGGCAACGGCTGAAAAATTTGTGGAAAATTCTTTCTTTGTCCAGCAACTTTAAAGTATTTATGGCTCAAATTTAGGAATAATTTTTATGAATTATGTAAGAAAATCTGATATTCTTTTTCATCTTAATTTCGGATACTTTTTGGGCTTTTTTAGCTTCGTTAGAAAGCTGAGATAATTTAGATTCATTCACCTCTACCGGCGATCGTTTATGTTTTTTTCACAGACTTCATTCTTTCTTGTTTGAATGGTTCTGTCCTTGTTTCTTTTAAACTTATTGTGGATCGTGCTATATCTGTATAATATGTAAAAATAATTGTACGATTTGCCTCTTGCCATTTTCCCGCCGCAGTTCTAAACTGGATGTTACATTTCATTTTTGTTTTTTTTTCAAAGCCGTTCCTTTACAGGGATAAAAATATGTCTTTATCTTTCTGAGCAGACATTGTATTGTGTCAGTAAAAAGGGTCTTTTGAAATAACTTTGACGACGATGTAAGTTGGAGCAATCGAAAAAGTAGAATTTTGTTATGATTGGATGAGCAATACCCTAACATCTAGATATGTGACGCGTTTTGTCAGACCGGGGCATAATGTACCCTGGTCTATTTTGAGATATTGCTATGTAAAGTTAATATACCATTTCTTTAGCTTAAAATTTTTATTGCATGTTCCGATCCTAAACACATTAGTCTTGAGGTTTATTACAAAAAAAAATATCTTTGCGTTTGAAAATACACTTAATAAGGCATTTCTTTAGCCAAGGTCTAATTCTTGAACGATAATTACGCAAAACATGACCTTTTTTACACAATGATTTTGGTCATTAATCAACAAGCCACATTGGCTTTGTTTATTATCACTGTAATGGGGAAAACCTGAACTTTTTAAATATAGCATTGTTTTCCACTTTTAAAATCAATACTATCGAGCTCTTCTGTGATAAAACCTGTGAAAAAATAGCTTCCGTTCATAGCAACCGAGGGAAATCCCCTCATTCCAGTCAAACGAGTGGCTAAAGGCGGTCACATGACTTACCGTTGCCTCAAAATGGCGTCTAAACAAAACATCATTTGAGATGCTTTGAACTCGACGAAAAGCTCCAATTTAGCAAATGTTGTGCACGAGGATCGTCGAGAAGAATATTTAAAGGAAGAGGAAGAAGAATCAGATCAAGGGCAACTGGAAGAAAGTTTAATTAAGTAGATCTATACAACAGGCAGAGGTTAGGGGGGCGGCGCTAGCAGAAGACGAAACATCAACATCTAGCAGTAGTAGAATAGTTGAAATAGAATCAGAGGAAGAAAGCAGCGGTGATAAAGATATTGATTTAGTTGAAGATTTAGAGAGAAATGTAGAATTAGATGAAGAACATTTTTTAGAGCGTGATCCTGAGTTAGAAAAATTAGAAAGATTTGTTTGTGGCTGCAAGCTGAAACTGGTATCAGAAGAGACAGGATGTATTAAACAATTTATAGCTGATTGGATATTCAATCGAAACCTCGCCATTTCTGAGCTGTCAAAAGTTAAGAACGATTTCAATTTTTTTCCATTAACTAAATAGATCCTCTTGATTGGTAAAACTAAACTGACAAAAACTCAGATCTAGATCTTCAAGACAACCAAAGAAGTGCTTAGTTCTGAATCTGAATCGATAGATCCAAATCTAGAGAGGCGCTAAGTAGAAGCTGTAGACAGAGATTTTTAAGAATCAAATTACTCACACATCTTAATCTCTATTTATTTGTTTGAACACTTGGCTGCATCCAAATCGGTACAGGGATAGCGGGAGAGGGGGGCTTACTCGGAGGAAGTCAGTGCATTAATTTTTTTGTCCGGTGCAAAAGCACATCGGACTTGCATTTAACTACATAGGGTCTAAAAATGTAGAAACTACTTAATATAATTATAGTTCATGATTTTCTTGAAGCTTTCAAGCAAACATTAACAAAACAAAAAATGGTATTGTATAGCGTCAAATTTTTTTGTGTTACTATAAATATAAAAAAAAATTTGAAGGTCTTGGATGATTATTGTAAGTGCACCAGCCATAAAACTTTGAAAGCATAACTTTTACTTATTTTATTTTTTTATTTGCATGTAGATGATCAATAGGTTTATTGTGAGTAGCTATTACCAAGTTACTTTACTCCTTACATCCGACGTAGAAGAAAAAGTTTACTATATCAAGAGTCTGCTTCATTCACCTGGAGTGGCAGATTCTCTTTAATTTTAATTATTTTTTATAAAATAATAACGGCGCTTTTTAGCGTTACCCAGCAAACACTATAATATGTATTTTTCTACTTTGAATGCTTTGTGAACTTATCATAAGTAATATATAATTATAAAATGGAAGACTTGGGAAAAAGTCTACCCTGTATAGTTATGATAAAATTGATGAAAATTAAAAGATGTTTTCCTAAGTTTCGCGATAAGGAATTTAGATTATTAAAGGCATATTTCCTGAAGGTAGAGAAATAAATTACTTAATGGTTTTTTTTTAATCATTTTTTAATACTTATATTAATGATGGTTTTCCTTTTCTTGAATAGATTAACTTAAGTCATAAATAAAGTATTGTGCAATATCTTCTGAGATTACATTTTTCCTTTATTTTGTATTGTTGCGGTGAGTTAAGAATGTATGATGTGCTTTAAAATAAAGAAAACTGCATGAAAGAGCGTGAACCTTTGCGTGAGAATTAAGCATTATGTGCTCCTTGTGACTGCCAAATTTTGTTGCTCTCGAATAATTAGAACCTATTGATCGCTATGGAGATACATTCAAAACTTTAAACTCAGTTTTCTCAATAAAACGATATTTTTGCTTTGCGCTTACATAGCGTGTTTAAACGCTCATAGCTCAGCCAAAAATTATCCAATTGACATAAACTTGGTGTCTATCTAATTAAAGCTTAAGACCTGACACATACAATAGTATCAATATCTCAAACACCCTGAGGGTACCTTATGCCCCGTTTTGACAGAACGCATCACATATACATCACGTGTCGAATTCACAGCAATTTCACAACGTGTAATTTTGCGGAACAAATCTTGTGTTTGGTTAATTGTAGATACATCATTTTGTGAACACATCATTCTGGTTGTCTTTCTCTTTGCATCCGTAGCGTGTTTTCTAATATTAACGGTAGGTCACAAATTGTGCATAACTTTGTTGCCACAATGGGATAGAAAAACTAGATCGGTAAAAAGAGAGAGTATATGGACGAAGATGTTTATCATTGAGCCATTGAGTCTTTGAACGTGCATATGGGTATCAAGAGAACGTAACCTCGAAGTCCTCTCTCCTTTGTGGCTTAGCTGGTTCAGGAGATCTCAAGCGTTCCCACCATGTTTGGTCCCTTCACTGTTTAATCCCCTGATAAAGAGCCGTTGTCATAGCCCAACGACTTCGAAGAATCTCAAGCAATTTTGTTTTAAAGTCATTTCTTCACCTCTCAGATAAGATAGCATGCCTTTGATTCCATTCAAGATAAATGACTTAGAAAAGGTATATGTTTTGAAATCGATACAGAAAATGTTGCAAATACGGAGACATACTTATCTTTGTGCACCTCATAACTGTGTTTTAAAACTAAATCTAACTCATTATTTTCTACTTTGTTCTAAATTATTGCAGTTTCTCAATTACTCTTATGATTTGGTTTCGCCGGTCTCAAACTAATATCCAAGGCTGTTTCAGTAACTTACGCTTTGCTCTCCATATGTGTTTTAAATGCCTATCTTCACACCATTAGGTATGTAAAGTAACATGCACGCTGGCGACTTTTTCTGGCCTTGGGGAAGTCTGCTAGCTATTCATGACTAATTCAGTTAAAACAAAATGCACTGTCCTACTCGTGTGCTTGCTGTTTCTGATAGATTTGTACATCAAGCCGTGACCATGCCAGTTCCCAAACTGCTGTGCAAGTAAACGTCAGTGTGTCCGAATGGCTTTTTACGGCTAGATGATACAGTTCTAGAATTTTGGTTCAAAAAGTACTCCATTCTAATGACGGACGAGGAATTTTATATAAGAATGAGACGTCAATTCAGAGATGCCTTTGAATCTTTTCTTTTTGATGTAAAAGATGAATATATAATATACGTGTATGTATTTAGTATATTCCGAATATGCCCTCATATTAAAGACCATATATATGCCTATTTTGATTGGACAAGTGAGTGGCGGAGAAATTGATATGATAGAGTGAGACAGAGAGTAAAGTTTGAAGTCTTTGGCTCTGGTTAAAGTCTGACCAATATACATGTTCTGAATAGATCAACTGTGAAGACGTCAACATCTCCACACATTCAAATGTACACACATTAAAAAAAAAATATATGGTTTGGTCCAGTTGAAAAGAATCTCAATTCAGTGGACTTCACAAAAAAGTTTTAAACATTCTAGTGCCATTACATTTTATACTTTACCATCACAGCAAGTGAGGTCACCGGCAAAAAAAAGGCGAATTTGTCTGCAAATGAGCAGACGCATTCGTTTAAAAAAATAATAATAACAAAGAATGCATATTACTTGTTTATTACATTAGATTTTCTTTTCTTTTTTTTTTTTTTTGGCTTGTTATGTCCTTTTAGACCATAAACTGAATTTGCTAAAAACAGAATGTGACTTGATCGAGGTAACTGAACAGGCCTTTAGCCTATCAGTACACGTAACTGCTTAAAATAAATGCAGGCTTTTAAAAGAGCCAATTTTTTCCATTTTTTGCCCTCTCTAACCGGAGATATGCGTTTTAACTTAACAGCGTTGATTCTGCATAAGATAAATTTGTTATGCGTATCTGCAATTGTCAACCATGACTCGATTACCGATACAACGCACTAAAACGAAAACAGGCCCTTCACAATCAATCTTAAGAGTACTTAATTATTTATAGAAGTGTTACGCAAATCAATTCTGATTGATAACATGCAATAAAGTTACATCTGATTGATTATGTGCAAAAAATATCACGTGTGATTGATACAATGAAACAACAATCCTGTTTGATTTAGATAAAATATCGAATAAACTTTTTAAGAAATTAGGAATTCCTGTATAAGCGTCAAATAAAATTTACCCTAGCAGATAACGCACTCACCCTGGGACCTTCATGATGAATTGCTAGTACTTAGGGCTTCTACTTTTGCCTCATGATGATGATGATGATGGTGATGATGATGATGATGATGATGATGATGATGATGATGATGATGATGATGATGATGATGATGATGATGATGATGATGATTAACATTGAGACTAAACTCTAATTAAATTCAATAATGTTTCTGACTCCATGAAATAGAAGAGAGAGAGAGAGACAGAGAGAGAGAGAGAGAGAGAGAGAGAGAGAGAGAGAGAGAGAAATGGAAACACAAAAGGCCGGAAAAAATCTAAATGCTTAAAAAATCAGAATTTACCATGTTGGGAACACCAGGAAATAGCAAAAGTAACGAGAAAATCGAAGAAAACAAAGATTAAGAAGACTTGAGTAAAACTTTAATAATCGAACTCAGAATTCAAAATTTTTCTTTATGGCCAAAAATATAATACTCCCCAAAACGAGAAGACACTAGAAGGTACTACTGAGAACTTACGATAAGATTTTAATTGAATTAAATGAAGTGAAAAAGGATTCAGACATATTGTATAAAAAAGAAAAGTTTGAGGCCACACTTAAAGTAAGCTAGCCACTAGTGAAGACCTGATTACTACCATTGTTATATGATAACATAACAAACAAAATATTTCATGATGGTTTATTAAGGTGGATTAAATCGCTATATTGTAAGAATTTTCCAAAAGCGATTTCTAAGCTGAATGGCAGACTTAAAGCATGTACAAACAATGCGTAGCACGCAGCATAAAATTATCAACATTAAACTGGTATCGAATTCGGACGTCTACGGAAAAAAAGAATTAAAGAAAGTTATGATTATGAATTTTTTTACGTCCCGAATCTTCACCAGAACGCGATGGAAAGCCTCTTCTGGTTCATTGTAATTAAAAAAAAAAAAAGAGTAATTTTTTTTTTCAGCATTGTCTATATTTGTATTTTTTGTTTTAAACAAAATTCATTCATATAAAACAGTCTCATAAAGGAAATAAAACCAATTTTGACGATATCAACAGGTAATTTTGAGAAAATACTAGCTTAGCATCGACACAAACGACAGTGAAAAAATGTACAAAATTACTTATCAACATACGCTTCACAATGCGAGGGATAAATACTAGAAGATTTATCGATACCTTTGAAAAACCAAGATTTAATATTAAAAAGGATGATAAAAAACGTTTATGAACTCACTCCTCTCTCGCATTATCTTTCTTTGTCTTTCCCACTCTTTTTCTCTTTTCCTCCTTTGTCTCTCGTTAGTATCCACGCTATTATTATGTTATTCTTAATCTATATCATCAATTGATATCTATCTGCCTTTCTGTTTTTCTATCTATCTATCTATCTATCTATCTATCTATCTATCTAT
>BLXT01002312.1:135194-145677 GCA_019648995.1 Plakobranchus ocellatus | reverse complement strand
TCTATTAATTTATATCTATTGGTTGTATCAATAAGTCTATTGATCTATGAGGCAGTATCTTGGAGGAGAGTTCCTCGTGAGTGATTATCCAAGCACCATTTTCAATCAAAGGTAGGATTACCATCAAATTATTGAAATACTCAATGTCAATATACTAAAAAATACTTATAAGTGAAGGCTTTAAATATAAACTGAATTGAGGCCGATTCAAGTCACCGAAATTTCATTTGACTTTCTTTTTTATTGGAAAATCTATGAGATATTGAGTTCAAAAAAACATTTTAATGAATGGTTTGTGAAGACCTGGAGACTCAATATTAATCTAAATGAATAAGTGCATGCTCTAAGCTTCTGTAAATTAAAAAAAAAATTATTGCTACATCAATTTTATTGGTCCTCAGCTAAAAGCTTAATCTAATTAAGGCTGTATTCTATAAAGAACGTTCATTGATTTATATTTTTGTTCTCGGATTTTCAGTTCATTTGATGCAAAAGATACTATTTATCTTCTTGGCTACCGAGAAACCATTATCGGTAAATTTAGCTAAGAAGTGAAATAAAATAAGACCGCTATTCACATAGATACTTTATTTAACTCCTTGAAATTTTATTTGTTATGGAAGCGCTACCTTATTTACCATATTTGTCAAAAGTTAAGTATATTCATCATCATCATAAGGTACCTTGTCTGGAAAAGACATTGACGATCATTTTCCTCCACTAATTACCTATTCTCAGTTAACCTTATAACGTTGTTATAAAATTGCCACACTTGCCTATTGCCCATGACTAAAGATTTCAATAAAAGTTATTCTTTTTATACCTCTACTGCGTTTGCCTTCAATTTTTGCAGTGATTGCTAAGTGTTCTAAACCCTTACGTCGGCAAATATGGCCTAAAACTGTAATTGCCCTCTGTCAAATGGTTTTAATTAGTGATCCCTCAAGATTAGCCTCTTTCAGAACCACTTCATTTGACTTTTTTTCTGCCCATGATATCCTCATTATTCTTCGGATAACCCACATCTCTACTGCTTCTAGTGTTTTTTTTTCTATTTCTTTGTTTATTATCCAACACTCACTACCATACAAAAATACTGACCATACATATGTTTTAATTACCCTTATTTTGGCTTTCACACTTATGTTTCCATTTGCCAGTATTGGTTTCATTTTTTGGAATTTATCTTTAGCCATGACTATTCTTTGACTTATTTCACTTGTGCATTTGCCATCTGGTGTTATCAGATAACCTTGATATTTGAATTTTGTAACTTGTTTGATTTTTTCGCGTACGCTAAGGAGATTGTACTTGGTGTTAGAGGATTTCTTTGAGATGACCATACATTCCGTTTTCTTTACATTCAAAGACAGGCTCATTCTTTCGCTCTCTAAAACTAAGTATCTAGAAGTTTTTGGAGCAATTTGCCAGATTCTGCTACTAAAACTGTATCATCTGCATACCTGAAATTATTCAGATTCTCTCCAATTATTTTTAAGCCTGAAATACCATCAAGATTCCTTAAGATTATTTCACTATATAAGTTAAAAAGATCAGGAGACATTACACATCCCTCCCTCATACCTATTTTGATGGGTTTAAAATCATAATGTTCTCCTTCAATTCTTACAGAAGCAGTCTGATCCAGTATAAATTTCTAATCTTTCAAATCGACGTCTAATTTTTCTAGCATACGAAACAGCTCTACGTGTCTTACTTTGTCAAACGCTTTAGAATAATCAATGAAACAGAGATGAAGATCTTTTGGCATTTCTATACATCTTTCCATAAGCATTGACACAGTGAATATTGCATTTCTAGTCACTTTATCAGGCATAAAGCCGAACTGTTTTAAGGATATATATGGTCTTAGATCCTTGCGCATTCTGTGCATCAAAACGCGTAACAGGATTTTTGTAAAATGGCTCATTAAATTGATTGTTCTATGAAGTTCATATTATTCTGTTGTTCCTGGTGTTGTAGGCAGTACTATAAAAACAGATTTACAAAGATTATCTGTAATTGTACCACTATCGTATATTGAATTAAGAAGTTTTGTTGTCAGATCTATTCCTAAATTATATAAAGCTTTAATTATTTCTATTGGTATGTTATCTGATCCCATGGCTTTTCCATTTTTCATTTTTCCTTCTATGTTTTTCTCTATTTTGGTTTTTTTTGCACCTATCATTTTTAAAAAGATCCTCAACATATCCTGACCATATGTTTAGTATTTCCTTCTTTTCCATTAACATAGTTATATCTTTTGATTTGATGCATCCAGGGCTACTGCATCTGATTTTCTTATGACTGGCATCCTTAATTTTAGCATGCATGAATTTTCTGTCTATATTTAGCTTTTGCTCTATTTCCTGACATTGTTAATTAATCCATTCTTCTTTATCTTCGTTGCATTTTATTTTGATGTATATGTTCAGGTCTCTGTATTTGCTTCTAAGTATTTTTACTTGCGCCTAATCTATTTTGTTTCTACTTTTATCTCCAAGTCCACTGTCGCCTACGGTGGTTTTGAAACCAAGTATTTGTGATGGTAAAATCATTGATTTTATCACCATTCAATAGCCCACTTCCACGCTCATTTAAAGTCCCTATGCCACAGGACCCAACAACATCTTCTACTCTTTCATCCCCAACTTTTGCATTGAAATCTCCCATTAGTATTATGATATCCTGGGATTTTCGAAAGCCTTTTGCTTTTACTATTTCTTCATAAAACTTTCCTACTTCTACATCTTCACTGTCAGATGTTGGTACATATACTTAAATAATTCCTAGATTTAATGGTTTAACTACCAATTTAGCTACAACTACTCTGTCTGAAATTGGACACCAACTCCCCAGACTTTTTGCCCTTATTACATCGAATAAGATACCAACGCCCCTTTCATGTGTGTGTCCACCTGAGTTTTACTATCTAGTTTCATAGAACCCGCCTCTGTCCATATTACCTCGACAAGCCCAAGGATGTTAAGTTTCATTCTTTCCATTTCTTTAACAATATTTGATAGTTTTCTCTTTTGATTATTCACGAAGTGTACGCACATTTTACGTTGTTATTTTTATGTTTTATCGGTCTTAATTTTGCGAGCAGACGCTGGATGACGACCTGAAGCCACCTGCTGCACATGGCTACGCCTGCCGAACGAGGGGATGGATTGGAATCACAAACAACCTTAACGTTGTTTTTAGTAAGATTTCAGTATGGTTTTGGCTCATGATTTTTTTTATTCTTGGGAAGCTATACAGCAGTGGTTTCCCCTTGCCTACTGCTAAGTATATTACGTTCTTGAAAAAAGTTGAAGTCAGCTGTCCAAAGAATAAATGGAGAGAACACTGATCAATTTCATAAGGCATGATAAAGTTTGCCTTCATTTATATGGTAAGATTTTTTTTTCCCTCTTTGGTTTGAACGGGTAAACATCAATAGCTGACATTATTCCAGAAATACTTAAAAGAAGATGGAGTATCATATTTATCTCTAAATTTTTATGTAACCTTTGTAGCCTTCCCATAGTTCAGAATAGTTCTGAACAGTTTGTTTTTGGCAAAATATCTGTCACGTTATTTCGCGAGGTTTTTACATTCTATAGGAGTGTTGCCTTCTTCGCAAGTGACAAAGTGTATTTTCTTCTCCTTGGATTTTACAGATTTTTTTCTAAACCGACACATAAGATTTCCAATAGGATAAAGAAATTTGGTTGTTCTATTGACTAAAAAAAACCTTGAGTTTTCATAAGAGAAAGGCCAGGTCTCTGCGCTACACACTCTGCCTAGTATTTTGTACACAAAAAAATCGTTATGTAAAACGTGAGAGAGAAACTGTGAGCGACAGTTGTTATGTCAAACAAGGAAGAAAGTAAAAGAAAGATGGAAGAAAATGAGAGAGCAAAAAGAAATGAGAGTGAATTACGATTTGACCAGCAATCTCATAAAGATACAGAAACCAAAGACTTACCATCGGATGCTGGCGAGATTGTGGCGAGAAAAAGTAAAACAATATTGATAAATCACGAGGGAAATGTTTTCACAATGCACTTTATATGAAGTCTTGAAAACAAACTTGCAAATAAAGTTGAAACAAGGCAATTTTAAAAATGTTAGGTGTGCCAGAAAAGTAGACTAGAGCAGAGCAAAAAGCCTAAAGCCGACTGGGAAACTTTGAACTGGGCTTTTAGAAACTGGGAGCCCAGAGAGTTTTTTTTTTTCTTAAAAAAGAAAAAAAAGATTAGGCAACCTGACAGCAAGAGGAAGAAATTCACTTGTTTTTTGAGAAGTTCAGATCATCTAGCAGCAAGAGAAAAACGTTTCATCACCTAGCTGTAAGATAAAGATGTTTGTTTACCCTTATAAAGACTGGATAATTTATCAGCAAGGGACGCTTCATGTCTTCTCTTAGAAAACGCTACACCATCTTGCACGTAAAACAAGATATTCATGCACTCAAACTGGAACGCAAGATGCTTGGATTTTGCAGCACTCAATGACAAGAATAGCAAAACAGAAGCCCAAATTTTGTTTGGGTGATACTAAGTGCCAGCAAACCAGAGCGGTGACTGCAAGTATGAATTAAATGGCAATGAAAAGCTCCAGATACGAGTTATCTCTTAAGCCTATTGAGAAAAAATTATTTGCTCTGCCTGTTAGCTCGAAATCTTTTTATGGGAAAACCTCCCTTTCTCTTCCCCTACCCCTCTCCCTTTTCTGTCTCTCTCTCTGTCTCTGTTGCTCTTTCTCTCTCTCTCTCTCTCTCTCTCTCTCTCTCTCTCTCTCTCTGTATCTTAATCACTCCTTTTTTTCTGGTATAGAAAACCTATAACTTTCTCTAACCTCCCAGATCCTTGATGAGATGCCTCGGATCAGTTTTTGGCTTCTTAACGCTGCCTTTAAATTGGTATTGTGCAAACCAACCATCAACCCCTGCCTGATAGACAATGCCCATCGTCATTGAGGTCCATACCCCTAAGAAGGCGGTGCACCTTGCTGTAATCATAGCCCCATTTTTAGGCGGAAGTGAAGGGCCGTTCTTGTCTCCATCTACCAACAATATCGGTTTCTTTTCCCTGTCTGAAAACCAATGCTTTAGGTTCAAAATATCGACAAGAAGGAAGATCTAATAAAGAATGTGATTACCTAAAGTAGGAATAGGGGCGTTAGAGCGAGAAATATTCAAACCAAACGACAACATAAAAGATAATTTAAAAAGTTTTTTTTTTTTAATTTTTATTTTAACATTAAACTGTTTTAACGAGTGAATGTTCCGTTAAACTTTCCTCAAGTTTCCATAACAACAACATGAACCGGTTTTTGTGTGCTGCTAATATTTCCTTGAGTTTGCTTAACAACAACATGAACCGGTTTTTGTGTGCTGCCAATATTTCCTTGAGTTTGCTTAACAACAACATGAACCTGTTTTTGTGTGCTGCTAATATTTCCTTGAGTTTTCTTAACAACAACATGAACCGGTTTTTGTGTGCTGCCAATATTTCCTTGAGTTTGTTTCACAACATGTGACCTCTACATTACAGGATTCTGCAAGACAATTATTTAAATCATTCATGGATTATGCAATTGAATACATTAAGATACAACTACTCGAAAATTCAAGATTTTCAGAGTAATTCTTAAAAATAATATTTTTTGATCAGGACAAAAAGGACGAGGATGAGGATGAAGAGGAGGAGGATAATCTCAGATAGGAGGATTTGATAGGGGTCACCCGCAGTATAGAAAAAAGAGAGATTGCAGCTGAAGACATCCGAAGAGTGAAAGTAATTTAGAAACGCGAGGTTTAATGATTTCCTATTTTTTTCCAGGATATAAAGACGATCCAGTCATAATCCAGTGCCGATGGTTGCTAGAGCAGCTCGTACGTATCTTTGTTGCATGATACATATTGTGTGGTTTTAACATTACTTTCTTTTTTTTCAAGTATCACATAATTTTTTAAAAGAAAGGACAAGGCAAATTCAGAAACATTCTCCCTTAACGATTTAACGTACGAAGTTTGTAATAGAACACTTTTATTGAGGCTTGTCCCTAACATCAGACAGTCACTCAATCACACGATAAAGGTTGATAGAAATAAATTCGATCTTGTTTCGTAGGTTTCAATTTATTTCCTTTTTTTCTTCTTTATCTAACTTAAATATTCTTAAGTATTATCCCCAGCTATCTTTAATATTAATTACTTGATTCGAAAATACTTACAGCCGCGCAGCTCACACGCATAATAAGCTGCCCATGAACACCTGATATCGTCCCATTTTCCGTTCAATTTAATGTACACACAATCTTGATTTTTATCATTGTTAGGTTCATTTTCATCCCATGCACGAAAATCCTCAAGTTTGAAGAAAAATTTGTATAGAAAACAAATTTTTTAAAAAATCAAATAAATCAGAGCAATTCAGTAAAACAAAGAGAGAAAACTACTACTACTACTACTACTAACTACTACTACTACTACTACTACTATTACTACTACTACTACTACTACTACTACTACTACTACTACTACTACTACTACTACTAGTACCACTACTATTACTACTCCTACTCCTACTCCTACTACTACTACTACTACTTCTACTACTAGTACTACTACTACTAACGCTACTATTGTTCCATCTACGACTGTTTTTACCAGGAATACTTATATATATATATATATATATATATATATCTATATATATATTGCTAGTTATGTTTTTGTTCTTTTTTAAATTTTTTAATAAAAAAAAACTTTAATGTATTGTGGGCCGGAATTCCAAAAGAAGCGGTATCGCTTATTTGTATATTTTTAATTTTATTACTGAAAACGTGAAAGCCGTGATTAATTATGGTATTCTATATATTATAGCGTTTTAAAAGAAATGTAATGAACTCTTTTTTTTTAATTTAATTTCTTTTTTTTTTTCTTTTTTACATCCAACCGGAAAAAATCCAACAATCTTTATATTACTTTTTAAACATCAATTTTTTTTTTGTTCTTAAAATCATTTTTCTAAAAAGTAATTAGAATCATTATGTTTATTGAAAAACATCATTGAAACAGATACGTTTGTATGCAAAGTCGGGTTGATAAAAATTGACACCAACAATAACGAGAGTATTAAAAGAAACAAAACAGAAATATTTGCTACCGAATATCCTTTTGTCCAGACAAAGACGTTTTCTTGTTGAATATCGTTTAGTCCTATATAATAAGGAACTTCCTGTGGCCGATGCTCTGAAAATTTGAAAGTAGAAAATATTATTAAGTTCTTTTTTTTTTTCCATATGTCTCATTTTTCTATTTCTCGGCCTTCCTTTTTCAATCTTTCCACCCTCCTACTCTTGTTTTCTTCAAGCTTTTTCTATTTCTCGTCCTTTTCATTATCCTTTACCTTTTTTTTATTAATCTTTATGTTCTCTCTTCGTTTATCCGTTCTTCTTTTACTATCTGAGCCTTTTTTTCTTCCATCTCCTCCTTCCCTTCCTCTTTCCTCCTCTTCTTCGTCAGCATCCTCCTCACATTGCACTCTTCGTCTTCTTCTTCATTTTCTACCTCCTCTTGCCCTTTTCATCCCCTCCTACTGGTCATCTTTTCCTCCCCTCCCTCTTTGTTACGAATAGATTATTGAATGAGTTATTTTTAATCTACTTAAGAACTAAAATCACCCCAAGCCCTACCAAAAATTAACTAAAAGTTAATTAATTTAAACCAAGAAAAGATTCGGAACAGCATTTTGATTTATACAACTCTTTAAGATCTTCAAACTGTCTAATATCAGCGTTTAATCTCTCAGCAATCTCTGCAAGGTCTCCCAACAACTTCACAATTTTTCTTACATACCTACTGCCCACAGCTTCTTGAAAATCAGGTTACTCTATACATAGGCTAATCGAAACAATGTAAAAAAATATAGTAATAAAAGCCAGACATTCTAGAATTTCTAGAACAAAGAAGATATTACCAAATTATGTGATCAAATTTAGCTAAAAATATTCGCCAGTCAAACTTCCCATTTTACACACACGCACTATGGATATGATCTAACAACTTGCTATATTACAAAGTTTCTATTCCTTTGCAAACTTCTAGATATTCCGCGATCTGAAAGGTCAAACAAAGCTATAACCGCAAGAGTAATACCACAGATACTAAATAAGCGTGCAGATAGGACACTAGGCTAAATATGCGTTCTCATTGACATAGAGTGCCACCAAGCGGTGGGAGTGTACAATTGGTAAACAACTATTGCGGAATATAAAAATTCTAAGCGAGGAAGCCAATGGTGTTTGCAATTTCTGGTACGAATTCAAGACTGAAGAATCCATCGATGTCATTTTTTCGCTTCCCAAAAGATAAAGAAAGATAGGGAATCATATTAAATAAATATTATTTTAAAAAGAACTTTTATAATATGACTGGTCTAGATCTAGATCTAGATCTGGTTAGGTTATTTCTACAAAAGTCTAGGTCTATTAGAATCTAGATTCTAGATGTAGATATATTCTTATCTAGAGTAAAATTTGGAAAAGTAAATATACGTAACATTTTATTGCCATTCGGTTTCGATGATCTGGTTATTCAATGAAAAAATGCAACAGCTCCATTTAAACACAAATTTACCTAGAAAGAAAAAAAATTTTTTTTTAATCTTAAGTTGAAAAGAAATTACAAAAATATCAATTCATTCTAGATAGGATCTAGAAAATTGCAATCTAGATCTAAAAAACGTTTCACGGAGAATCTTTACATCTTTGCTTTACATTGCCCGGCTCACTCATTATTCAGTGGTAAACAAGCCTAGATTTAAATCTAGAATCTGCGGCGACGTTACTGAGTGCACGCTCAAAGGGGGCTTGGCCTTTGCACGCATTTCTTATTGACACAAAGAAGGAAGTGCCCCATATTTACCTATTACTTTACTATCTTTGGTAAACTAACCTCAAAATAGGTTTAATCTAGGCCTACACAAAATGTGACCAAGCATTACGAATAAACAAGGCCAAAATGAAATATGACCCATTTCGAATCTAGATCTAAATCTAGATCCAAATTCAATTCACACTTACAGCAACCAATTGTCACACACTGTCCCCCCTCCTCCCTGTCCCCTTTTCCTTTCCCTCATCTTCCCTCTCCTTTTCTCCCTCTTCTCCCCTCTATTTCTCCATCTNNCCCCCCTCCCTCATTCTCATCCTCGTGGTTCTCCTCATTTTTGCTCCTTGCTCTTGTTTATTCTTCCACCAGCATATTCTACAAGGATATTAAATACCTATAATTAGTTTGTTAACTGTGGAGTTAGGGATGAGTAAAAGGTTTGCTCTATCTGCCAGGCAGCAAGACTTTGCATCCTCCCACTTTTTCTGGTTTGAGGAAAATCCCACGCACAAATTCTCGCTGATGAGACGGTAGCTTAAAACAGAGCGGTAGCTTTTGTTAGAACCACAAGGGTATCTTTCTTTTGCAACTGAGGAAGGTGAAACAAACATAAAAAGAGTGAATATTTATACAAAAAACAAAAAAAACCTGAAAGCGAGGTTGTTCATCTCTGAATCTTAAGTTTAAAATGTCAATACTGTGGATTATAATTATTATTTTCCCCAGCTTTCATACTCTCACTTCATAGTTATGTGATGCATGAGATGTACTCAGATCTACAAGTTGTTTGTGTTCATTATAAAATTTAATTTCAGTGAAAGTGTTGAAATGGATTATAAATAAACTCAGTGACTTTAACAGAATCAAAGCTGGGAACGTTACTTCTATATTATGTGAATTATTTTGAAGCTAAGATTTATGAAATTAAAGTTTATTTTTTATCAAAAGAGATTTTAAAGTTTTCCTTGCCCCAGACTAGTGCGAGCCCAATCCAGCACTCAATTAGCAATGGCTTTTGTGAAAAAATTATCCCAGCCCGATGCAGCATACTGCAAAGACTAAAGTAAAACAGCCCAGTTACTCCACCATCTTCCTCTCCTGCCACCAGCAAACCTTTAGATCATATTATTTACATTGCCTAATCTCTAGCACAGGTTTACAGCCAAAGGTTTTATACAGGTTATCTCTCAGCCAAACTCAATGGATTTCAGCATGCAAAAAAACAATTTTCAATCATTGCCATATATAAAAAAAAAACATATTAAATGACTCAAGGTCTTCAGGTCTATTTCACAGTGCACCATAAAAAAATGTTTCCCTCCAATGGAGTAACATACTCGCTACTACTTCAGGACCTACGTTCTACACGGAATGTTTTTGTTATCGATCAAAACTTATCGATGAGACGACAATACTATAACTTGCACAAAAAGCCTGTTGATAGTACTCCCTCCTTCCTCCTTACTGACTTATTATTGCTATATCTACTACTGCTCCTCCTCCTCCTCTTCCTACTCCTCCTCCTCCTCCTCCTCCTCCTCCTCCTACTACTACTACTACTACTACTACTACTACTACTACTACTACTACTAC
>BLXT01002311.1:906349-926173 GCA_019648995.1 Plakobranchus ocellatus | reverse complement strand
TTTTTTTTTTTAAAGCAAGCCAACAATTGTTAAAATTATAAGCTAAATTGACGAGGATGGAAAGAATTTAAAACTTTTTGAGAAATCTGCATTGATATCAGTAGTAGAATCAAAAGAAAAAGCAAGGCAGTGTGTTATGACATCAGGAATCCAATATACCAATATGCAGTTTTTTTTTTTTGTTTTTTTTTAAAGCAAGCCAACGATTGTTAAAATTATAAGCTAAATTGACGAGGATGGAAAGAATTTACAAATTTTTGAGAAATCTGTATTGATATCAGTAGTAGAATCAAAAGAAAAAGCAAGGCAGTGTGTTATGACATCAGGAATCCAATATACCAGGGAATGATTTAAAAAAAAAAAAAAAAAAGTTTTAGAGGATGTCAAAGGTATGAGTCATTTGTGCTAGTACTGGCATTATGAAATTTGTACTATTACTAATTAGTGTCAGAATGTTCATGTGTGAATTGAAGGGAAGCATAACTTAAAAGTGCTGCCCAAAAAAAAAAAATTTTTTTTCCCCATCCCTGATGCTGGACACACAGTAACCTCAACAAAGCAGTGATTTTAAGCTACCAAAGATATATTTCCTAGCGACAAATGGTAGACTTATTTATGGCTTACTCGCTACATAAAGAAACAATCTTGTTAAAAATAAAATGTAAAACGATGATTAGGTAATAAAAAAAAAAATTAAAGAAGAAACTATCCTAGTGAAATAAATAGAGAATTTGTTGCAGATTGAGAGGTTGTTTGCAAAGGACAGAGGCTATGAAAGGAAATATTGATGTATAAAGCTCAAGAGTAAAACCAGATACTAACTAAAAAAAAAAGGAGGCGTAAACCCAAAATAAATTGAGCAAAAAATGTACCTGTATGGCTCATAATCATAGTTTTCAATATCACTAAGGGGTTGAACATCTGTGTCATGGACAAAAATGTCTTAATTCCCTACCACTGCCTTTTCAAGGAGTCTTTGACTGATTTCATACTGATCCCGAACCTACCTCCAACATTCCTTGTAACTGTACTCATGCCCATCTCATGTCAAGACTAGGGGCCTTACCACCAGATTATATATACATAGTAGAACACTTTTAAACCCAAATTTTAACGACTGTAGAAATGATTTTGATTTAAGCGTATTTTGGTTTACTGTAATTTTTCTAAGCACAAACACAATTTTCGGTGACATAATCAAAGACAACAAAAAACACAAACAAACGAGGCATAGACAAAAGTATAAATTTAATCTGATAAAAATTCATAGACATCAAATCATTATACTTATCAATAACAAATTTTATATAAATTAAAGATGATTATAGTAATAATAATAATAATAATAATAATAATAATAATTAAAACAAAGACTCCTTACATCTTAAAGGTGAAACAGAATGTAAAGATTACTAATAAAAAAGAATGAAAAATTTTTAAAATATAAAATTATTCAGAGAAAATTACTTCTTAGTGGATTTGAATTCACCAAGTCTACTGCCAAAGTTTAAGCATGAAAAATAGGTGACACTATCCTTACCAATTATGAAAAAAAAAAAAAACTAACAACAAAAATTATCAAAAGAATTGAAAAGCAAAAAGCATCTAAGATTAAGAAAGGCAGTTGAGAAATAAAAAAAGCATTTGCAGCAAAAAAGGATTGGCTCTTAATAAAAAAAAAACAACCCAACAAAACCCAGCAAAACAACCTTACTATTTATACAAAACAAATATTACCTGCTATTTTTCTCCATTCATTGATAAGGAATTCGCCAGGGCCCAGAAGCATTGCATATTGAAAAAAAAAAAAGGGAGGGAGGGAGGGGAGGGAGCGAGAGAGAGACAGAGAGAGAGAGAGAGAGAGAGAGAGAGAGAGAGAGAATACAGAACGGTAGAATGATACACAATATATATAAATATTCATATATAGCAATACATGTTCAGCTGTCAACATTCCATTATTATTCATATGAAAAGAATGTATAGAAGGATAGATGGTAGTGAACATTATTTTTGTGTAATGACAAAAAAAAATGGATAAATAGGTGGAAAAAATATTCTACCTGCTGCCCTGAAGTTTCTTTAATTAAAACATGCTGACAAACAACGTAAGGATGAACTATACATTTATAAACATCCATCCTCACATTTATTGTGTGTATATCCTTATGTGAGAGTACATGCGTTTCCTTGCAGTGTTTGTATGAACAGCATCTGCATGTTTTATATTTAAAAAGAAAAATGGAAAACAGAATGAAAGTCTTTCTTCCATCTAAAAGTTTGAACAAATCATCCAACCAAATGATAGCTCCAATTTGAGATTTATACAAAACCTCCTTTACAGGAAGGAAATGTTGCATTAGGGGGACTTGACACAAATTATCTGCAATTCATTATATTAATCCAAAGATTACTTATTTATGTACTTTTGGTAATCCATACTAAAACTGAACACGGATGGACATAGAGATTCAAGTCTGAAGAACTCAATGTAAATGAACAATTTACCACTCACATATAATAACAAAATAGGGAAATTGATCATAAATATATTACATTATTACAATTTTGCCATATGAATCATATAACATTCAAAAGAGATATTGCTTTTAAGAGATTTAATTTTTTACACCGAAAAATAAATCAACTATATTCAGCAAAGTATTTACACACATAATATCTTGACAGGCTTGCTGTACAAATAGAGAGAAAGAAACTGCAAATGTGCTGTAAAAGCTAGGATAAAATAAGTAACCAAAAACAAAGCAACACCAACAATTTTCTTTTTGCCAGGTTTATCCATTCAATATGATTTCTATAACAAGAGAAAATATTTACACACAGTCTTGATGTTTACACAATTACTAAAGTTTGATAGTAAACTGTACAGAATTATTTGCAGTTTATTTTATTGCAACAGAATAAACTACCATTCAAATAGGACGTTTACAGAATACAAACAAAACGCACAGGAAATAATCAGAAACATTTTTCAATGATGAACTTGCATCAGTTGTAACCCTTATGAAAAATGCCTCTTAATACAAACAGCTTGTATATCATAATTAGTGTGTATATGTATACCCTAGGCCTTTCTTTTTTTGTATACATAAACATAACAGATGTAGAACAATCAACAAAATACAGAGGAAAATAATTCCAAGAGTAGCATAAATTTAAGCGAAAAAAAAAAATTCTACATGTGCATTTTTACATCTTATCAATACAAAATGCCATATTATGATTATATGTACATTTATAATGGAATATGGATAGAATAAAACATAAGTCTAAATGTACCTTGTGGTCAGTTTTGCTACATATGAATGACGGCATGTTTAATGTATCGGGGTGGCTTTTTGGACATGATGGGATGATGCTATTGGATTAAAAGGCAAGCATAAAACATATTTAAAAGTAAAATAAAAAGAAACCAGACTCATTTCACTTCTGCACCTTTACATTTCATTTTGCCCTCACGAGTTGCAAAGGAATAAAAATGGCAGGCTGGAAGGAGGACAAACACTAAGCATTTTTGTTATGCATGACAAAGTTGTCCTTTACCTTTTTTTTTTTTTTTTCAAAACAGAGTAAATTAAATTTTCTTAGAGCCACAGCTCAACCTGAGGGAAATACCTGGAGAGATAATTTTATATTGCATACAAAGGAAAACGATCAACTTCTATATCAACAAACCTTCCATCTTAGAAAAAAAAACAAAACACTTTTTTTTTTCTATTACACTGATTAATGTATGTATCACATAACTCATCACCAGAGTGCAACTGTTATGTTTTTCTTTTTTTAATTGTCAAATTGAACTTGCTGTAAATTTGAAGAAATTACACGCTACAGATTCTCATCCAATTCTTACCCTTTTGGTGCTGAGTGAATTATAGACAGCGGGTACAATTTATCACCTAACACCCTAATGACTGCAACACCTCTCACCCCCCTTTGATAAAAAGAAACAAAAAGAAATGTAAAAAAAAAAACAAGCAAATTAGTTGAATTTACAAGAAGTGCATGTACCTACAGATCATCTTCATCACTTTATAAAGAAACAATGGATGTAACAGAACAAAAAAACAAAAAAAAACAAAAAAAAAAAAATGTATGTAACTTTGTACAAAGAATCAATATAAACATTCTTAAATATGTATATATAGCTCTCTAAAATATCCTCCTCTGTCTTTATCTCCAACTAAGAAAAAAATGCAACACATACCTAATTTGACTAGTTGCAGCTCTGTTATCACAGTGCAATTATAAAAAAAAAATATAAAAAGATACACACAGTTATACGATTCTATAATTTTCATTTCATTGTGAATTGAACAACACACAACAAAAGTATAATTTAACACAAGCACACACACACAATTCGTTGACGTAATCATGTTTATGGGTGTATCTTTATCAAACAAAGCATTACATGTGTGGAGCTTGGTTGCTGAGTTCATACACACTACAGCATTCAAATGTGCGTCACCAAGGTGCATAGGATTCTATTTACAAAGTTTGCATAAAAAAAGTAGGAAGGAAAGTTGTTTTCAATTTGGAGAAACATAACTCAAGTATCTTGGTGGTCAGAAGAAAAAAAAAGAAGAAAAAGATAAACGTGAGGTATGATACAATACCGCTGGTAATAATTTAAACATGAAATGTACTCATATAACACTTTGTGCAAAGAGATTTGTAAGACAAAATATAAAAAAAAATGTATTGCTTTGATTAACACCATTCTTTTTTTCTCTTTTTCCTCAAGAAATGATTTAAGCCTAGCACATGTCAAAACACTAACTTGTGACTTCTTTTGGAATTTCTAAAAATTTGGATTATGTTAAACTGCTTCTTCACTGATCCACCAAAAAAAATTTTTTGAGAATCTAAATGCTTTATGGCTTTCCTAAATAGCACACTTGGTATATAGATTACCATATATTTGATTCTTTGAATACTAAAAGATTCATTAAGTTTTGGATAATTACAGTTGAGTTGCAAGAGTCTATCACTTCCAGAATTGTCTCGTCTCTGCTGAGCTTAATAAGGCATTTATGAAAAACAAAAATATTGTGCTGTCGTTTCTTTCATATCTCTCAATAACCATAAAAATGGCAATTATTCCTAAATCACTTAGCCTCTGGTGACGCATCAACACAAAAAAAAAAAGAGCTAAATGAACTTATAAACCTTTTCATATGTGAAAATCTTGTAGTGCTTATTGGATTTCGGTCTTTTTTACTGGAAAGTCAGAATTGCTAGTGGAATATCAAGTCTTATCAGGTAAAAGTCTCTGGTAGGAAGTTGTGTCGTGAAGTTTTTGCAAACTGTAACAGTCACTATCAGGGATTCGCTCACACCTTGGTTTTGGTTTGTGCCTTTTACCAGGCCAGGGCTCAAAGCCACCAAGGAAGTGTCCCAGCAGATATCAGGGTAGGTTCACTATCCACTATGTCACATCTCAGAAACAGAATTTTACTGTGGGACAATCTTTAAAAAAAAACAAACAAACAAACAAAAAAAAACCATTGAATATTTATGCGCCCAAAAAGTCCTGGTTCTTTCTCTTCCAATTTTTTTTTGCTTTAGTAATGTTCCACCTAGTTTTCTCTCAAATTTACAAAAAAAAAAGAAATTCTTATTTGCACGAAATTTACATTATTTTATTTTGGTGTTAAAAAAACTTTTTTCTTTACCTACTACGGACCAATTATTTTGAAAGCAAGTCCTGAATGAAGTTCAATCGCTCTTTTCTGATGGCCAGGATTGTATGCCATTCATTTCCCCTGTCATCGAATGATCAGTAAATGACTTGTGCATTAGGTGAAGATCTCACACCATCAGAATTAACACAAAGTCTATGTCTTTGTCAGCATATGTGTTGGTTTTAGAACTGCTTTACATAGATGCACAATCTGGAGAACTTGGCATGTGGGATGTGACTTGCTTGATTCAAAATCTCAGTTCATCCATTTTCTACAATTCACAGCGCCGCAGTTGCATGGGATTTTATGTTGGTCATCCTCAAAATCAAATTTGTAATCATAGGTCAGCTGGAAAAAGAAAGAGCAGGGTAAATAAAAAAATATATCTTACTTATTTTTGCATTTCCTTTAAAGAAATATCACTGGTTTACTATGCAGTTTTTCGTATCGCTTGCTCACCATATTATGTAGACCTTAAGGTTAAAAAAAAATCACAACATATGGAACCATTTCAAGACTTTCAACCCCAGTTTCATAATATAGTAGTGTCAGACAAATTCACAGATTTAACTGCTTGAGTTGTCTTCCAGTTTGAATCATCTGAGATACAATGCCACAATGCACACATGCATACAAAACACTGTCCCCATAGAATTTGGCCATTTTAAATCTTCAAATTTTGCCAAACTTTGTCATAAAATTGCTAAAATTTTGCTGCAAAATATGCCATATTTCGCAATACAAATTTTAAACTGTTCTCATTCTGAGTGAATGAGACGAGAAAGTCACATAAAAAAGTTAAGAGAAGACAATCCTATTTTGGAAAATGGAATGTTTGAAGTGTTAACTCAATCGTGCGGTAATGAAATAACTGTCTGTTTTATGAAACAAAAATCTTGTGACTTTCAAGTGTCATCCTTTAATTGTTCTTCAAAATTATTTTAATTGTAAATTTTCTTGTAGATTTTGACTTACTCACACAGAATAGAACAAAAGTTCACAATGCACCAGTTGTACAAGTAAAATCATTCGTTTAATTTGAATTTTAACAATTTTCTTTAATAACAGCATACAGATATTACCATATAAGAGGTAAAATGTAAAAATAAAGGTAATATCAACCAGGCTGGTAAAATACAATAGATTATTTATGACCAAGGTGTTTAAGGATGCCAAGTGAATGCTAAATACTAAAATAGGCATAAATTTCATATACCAATTTTTTTTTGTTGATTTAAATAAAGAGAGAGAGAGAAAAAAAAATGAAAATTCCAGGTTTTTGCAATATTTTATGGAGAGGGACACCATTTGCAACTGTAAATTTGCCATTGTCATTGCAAAAAACTGCAGGGCCAGAAAACAGTGTAATATCAAGATGAAAAGACACCTGCTTCTTAAAAGATATGTAATAAAAAAATTATTCCTACTCCAGGTCTCCTTACCAAATTCATCGAAAAAGCTTAAATTTGTTTAGAAATTTGGTTTGAAACATCTCATAATAAAGAAACAATATTTCAAAAAAAGAGATTTCCATGTAATGTCAGAAACAGTAAAATCTTCGAAAAAACTAACATTACGGGTTTTGTAAGATTAAGCTTAGCCAGTCCTTGAAACTCTTATTGAAAGATGAAAAGGAACTAACCTCCTCGCCCTTTGCAATTTTGCGAGATGTGATGATGATGATCTTGCTCTCTTTTTCAATATCCACCACCTCTGCTACACAGTTTGGACTGCATGAGTGGTTGATGTAACGGGCGGGACCGCCAGCCATTGTGGCATCAATCACCACATCATTGTCAATACGGAACATGTACACTCCTCGGTTCTTGAAAAAAAGGAAACATTTACAATGAGGGAAAATGTCGAGCAATAAAAATGACAAATGAAAAAAAAAGTTAAACGATTCACACGTTGAAACACTAAATATAGATCTCAACAATTTTTTTTTTTTTGCTTTCCCTTCAACACAGGAACAAAAACAGAATTTTAAAAAATTGTTAGCAATAATAAGGCTGATATAGTGGAGATCTAATGAGGAGCATTTTAAAAAAATCAATAGAAATTAATTTATAACCTATGGATATAACTAAAAATTTTTTTATGCGATTTAACTGTTTTTACAGTCAGAGGACCTACCTGAGACTCGTACTCCTTCTCTCTCCTATTGGCCACTTCATTACGAATGAGATCACCAATGTACTCGATCACCATTGTGTGCTTCTCCAGGTCACGTGCCGCATACAAGCCCAGACCTTGGATGCGTGAGCGGCCTAAGTAGACCAGGGACTTCCAATCAGTGCGTAGACGCCTGTATTGCTGTGACTTAGAGTGGACAAACTGCTTGAGGTAGGGGGAGCTCATGTCTCCAGATACTCCTGTCACAGTGGAGGGCAGTGACCTAGAGTTGGTCGACTGGAGGGTGTGCGGTCTGCAAGTATAAAAAGAAAAAATTTTAATACATTCAAAACAAAAAAAAAAAGACAAATTCTGTGACTTGAGGCCTAATAATACTTTAGCTACAAGAAATTCTTTACTTCTCAGAAACAATGGAGATTCTACTTCTGGAGCTGAAACTAATCTGGGTCAACAGAATGTGAATTTTTTTTTCACTTCCGCTATTATGAAGAGACCTGAACTTTATTCCATCTTTCTTAACATGTCGATGCTTTTTCACTGCACTTTGTCAAAACTAACTGTAAATGCCATACAAATGACTTAATGGTCTATACAAAACACCATAAAAAAAATTTTTCGTCGTGACTGATCTCATATGAATTTTTTCCTTACAAACAATGAACAATGATACATATATGAAATATACTAGTCACAACTACGCAACAAATAAATCAAAAAAATTTTTTTCTCAATTTATCTCTTTTTTTAAATATTTGATGATATGGTCACTTGCTGACCTTCTGAAGTGGGTGCGCATTTTAGGCTCAGCACGGGCACAGCCTGTCGGATTGATGGCTGGAGGCATCTCTATCAGGGGAGAACGTCCAAACTTAAAAGTGTAGTTCTGCAGCAGATCTGTGCCTGGCAGCTGTGAATTATCAAAAATTCAACATTCATTATTACACTGCATCATGGATAAGTTTATTTGAAAGGAAATGAGTGATTCAGCCCTCTTACAAATCCATCCAAATTTTTCAAATGAATTGGCCCTTATTGTCGATTTTCCCCATTTTCATGATGTGAAAGAATAAGTACTCCCTTCTAAAATGAATAGATTTCACATACCATGATTTTTTTTATCATATATGGTATTTTCCACAGTTAAATACTACTAGGGTGTGTTTTGAGCCTGACTCAGAATAACACAGGAATGCTTCTAGCTGTACATTCAGATTCTGAAAGACTCACTCTATGACATTTATTAATGCCTTAAATGTAATCACCCACATGTCTTGAAGAAATACACCACTTTTCGGCAATTGGTCTACAGACTTGAATTTAATAAATATGAGCAGAATATCTAGAAAACATTTCTCCCTTGAGACCACTTTTTGAAGCAAACCATTTCATTTGCAGATATATATGCATGTTAAGAAATTCAGACTGAAGGTTGAACTTACAGACTCCAGAATTTTGACAATATTCTCATCTGCTAGGCCAAAAAGCTCCTCTGCAGACTTGAAGGTTGGGAACATCTTGACAAGGTCAGCTTCTCGCCTCTTCTGCTCGATGGGACGTAATATGTGCATCCAAACAGCTGAAGTTAGATATGCAAAATGAAAAACGATTAACCTCTGAATGAAATTGAAAATGCAAACTGGAAAACACATATCATCAAATGTATGGTGTCAAAATAACTTAAAAGCAAACATGAAAAAAAAACCAACAACCCAAAGCTTTGTAACCACAAACAAAATCCACACATGTTTTGGCTCGTTATATTTAAAATTAAGTCTGTCAAACAAACTTCAGCTGTCATCAATAATTTTTCAGCTCATGTTAAAGCCTGCTCTTTTAGCCTTAATTCTCTGAGGCACAGAGGAACACCCCTTAAAAAAGAAATGAATACATAAGGAGTCAATTAGTCACCTGCAGGCGAGGTATCCTTGAAGACAAGCTCCTGGTGCCCTGCATCTATAACCTGGATCTTAAACTCAGGCTGCCCATCCTTGTCTGAAATGGAACAGACATAGCGGCATCGACGGTACAAGGAGAAAAAACTCCAGTAGAAGCGAGTTGTGCGGAAGCCGACCTATGAGAAGAAAAAAAAAATGCAACCAAAGAATATTAAAAGAACAGAACAGTGTTAACATATCATGAACAAGGTGAGGTTTATTTGTTTTGACAAAGAAAAAGAAAAAAAAATGTTTTCATTTAAGAAACCTTGAGGTAAAAAAAAAGAAGGTATAAATAAAGGAAAAAAATCAAACTACCAATATAAAAAATGATCACTAACATTGCTGTATCAATTGAGGTGTTTTGTGGCAGGAAAACATATGATGATAAGTATAAAATAATTATAATCCTTGTTGTTAAACACACAACTTTTTTTTCTGAAATGATTCAATAAGTTTTCCAGTTAATCAAAACAATTTTAATAACCTTGGCCAGACCTCCCCAAGGTATGTTTGAACCAAATTTCTATGCCCATTATTTATAAATAAACAGTTTCTATACCAACAGGTACCAGCAATACTCACGGGATATATGTAATCTTTGCTGTTGAACTTCCCACACAGAATTTGATGTGGCAAAAGCTGTCCAATATTGTGCAGAATCAAAGAGCCAATGCGCAAGCTACATTGCCCTTCCTCTTGGTGCAACATGCTGCAACAAGAAACGAAAACATAAATTTATGTTTCACATATAATTTGAATTACTGGTGTGATGAAAATTTCCGCCCTTGCTCCTACTCAGAGCTTCAAATAAGGATTAAAAAAGAGAGGAAAAATAGTTGCACTTTCTAAGGGAAAAGAAAGATTTAAAACATATATCTTGTAAACTGTCAATTCAAGAGACGTATACATTTGAAGACCACACCTAAGGATTTGAGCATCAAACCTTTAATCAGAATTTTTTACCCATTAATCCTCATTTGAAATGTTTTTATGAGTTAGCCTCATCTGCTCTACTTATTTCCTTTTTTATTCTTTTTCTTCTCTCTTTTTTTTTTTTAAAGCCAAAAAGGTGGTGGAAAGGTGCCCACACACAAATCATTAACCTGAGAGGGAAAAAATCAAATAATTTAGATCCAAAATTAGTAAAGCAAAAATGCATTCTAACTGATCCTATTGATGGAGTTTTTTCCTTGAGAATCATATGGTTTTTGCACCATTCTATCTGCACCAGACATTCATTATGTAGCCTATAAATTTAAAACTATGATAGGCTATGTAGTCTTTTAATTAAATAGAAAGGTTGCTACCCTAAGCAATACTGAAAGTACAAGCCTCCCTCAGGCCTAAGTTCCAGCAGCTCTGGCTTCTTCTTCTTCTTCTGTGCTTAAGCCAGAGAAAAATCTCTGCTGAATCAGTTTAGTATTTTTGTGATAAATAGAACTTTTATCTATTAAAAGAAGCAATACACTTTATTTCTAAGACAACATCAACAGATTTACCTAACTGATAAACCACATCTCACAATGCTTCATCAAAACAGAGATAATCACTGATTTTAACATACCTGGCAACCTGCCTATCCTCATCCCTGTTGATGTAAACTCGGCGTAAAACTACCAGACTAGACAACTCATTATCCATTGGCACTTTGGGTATGTGGTTTGGGCAAAGCAAAGTCTGGGAATAAGTTTAAAAAAATATACTTGTTTATTGATCAGTTCATGTAACATTTTGTGAGGCTTTGTTGTATCTTTCCATTAGAAATTTAGTGCAAATAGAATTTATTAGAAGTACAGATTTTTCATTAATTTAAGAAAATAAAATTTTCTTGAGTTCATTTTTCTTTTACTTATTTGTGCATATTTAGTATGACCTTGAAGTGAGGCATTTTGCGGCTGGAACTATAAATGTGTAGCACTCCCACAAAATGAGTCAAGTTGTGGTTTTGCACGATTGATGTGAGACGAAAACTATTAACAGGAGGGATGAAAACTACTGTTCTCTCTATGTGGAGAACTTTCTACTGACATGCTATAGTCTTTCTAAACATAAAACACTGGCAATTTTTACTTTTTTTTTTTAATATTATGATCTGAGATATGCTGATGACACTGTTCTAATAGCAGATTTTGTGAGGCTATACACAAATCACAAATATGTTTCAGTTGTAATCATTTTCAAAGCTGGCTTTCTCAGATAAGACCTGGTGGTGACCGAAAAAAAAAAAACCCTAAAAATTCTGGAAATCCAGAAAACCCAGAACTAGTTCCCATCCAAGCTATCCAAATTCTATAAAACGGAATCTTGTAGTGATTGATTCTATTTAACGACTATGGTCTGCCTTCTTTTGAAAGCATACAATATATTTTTACATGGTCAATTTTTTTTCCCACAAAACATCTCATTATTGTGGTGACACAACACATATCAACAGTTCTGAGGAGTCAAAGGATATTGCATGATTATAAAAATGAAAACAACAGGGAGAAAAATTATGTAAATTGATCCAAGTACTTAAAGAAAAAAAATTTCAATCATCGTCTTGTCAAAAATCTTTTCTGAATGTCAATAGTACACTGCTTTATTTTTTGCTTTCAGGAAACTACTAAAAAATAATTTAAGTTCAAACAATAAAAAAAAATAGGTACATTAGGACAGTGTGCTTTATTTTACCACATCAATGCAGAAAGTCTACAACTATTTGTAAGCAAATCTTTTGGTAAATGAAACAAATTGAAAACAGAGCTAGGCCATCAGGACATAATTTACCTTATCAAGGTAGAACATGCAGCCACGAGCCTGCGCACACGGCAGATGGTAGGAATTTGTGCATCGTGACTTGAAACATGCTAGAGTGGCCCCTCTCTTACGGCAGACAACACACTCACTGGACTGGCTGCGCTGGAATGCCAAATCCACATTCATGAGAGCACCATTCAGCGTCTCATAAACCTCATACGACCACAGGGCACAGTTCAAGTGGATCCATTTGTTCACATCCATGTTCAGCAGCCTGGAGAAGATAGTTGAAATTTTTTTTTTTTTTTTCATATTTGTGTGATTGAACCCATTAGCTACTAGAGTGATCTAAGGCTGGACTTCAGACCCAGAGTGAAAGATCCCAGGAGGTTAACAACTAGTTTGCTAACTTCAGCTCTGTAAGCCCTAATTTGAAATAATGACCAACAAGACAATGAATGTAAAGTTTAAATCAGAAGTCAGATCTTATCATGAAGGGAAAAGAGGCTTAAAATGTATTAACATCTCTCACAGCCATAAGGAGGTACTTGTGTGGCTGTCGATCTGATGTGATAACTGATGCCAGCAATGCAAAAAAACCTGAAGTAACCATTTATGATGAAAAAATTGCTGGGCTGAGCACATATTTTAGAGTTTATTTTTTATATTAAGCTTCATTAATGGGTATTTAAAAAAAAACCAAAAAACATAGTCTTAACAAATTTTACACATGTCAGATGTATCATTCTTTATTCTCTAGAATTTAATCCTAAACCTAAGTAATCAGAACAAGAAAAAAGAGTGGGGAAACCTCCCCAGTATGATAAAATTAAGGGCACTGCAGAGCACATTACTATTTCCTGCAAATTGACATAAGCCACAATGAGTGGTTAAAAACTGGGTTCTTAGGCAACAATGGGTCCATAAGCAGCAGTCATCATCATCAGGTGCCTTGCTTTACAGCGTTGGCGATCATGGTCCTCCACTTTTTCCTGTCCTTTGTCGCTTCTATTGCTTCCAACGATTTCCCTGCCTTCAGCCAGTCTGTCAGGCCTTCAATGAGCTTTTCTCGTTGTTTTCCCCTACTACGTTTTCCTTCCAACATTCCTGTTGTTACAAGATTCTCCAACTTTTCTCTTCGCATAACATGGCCGAAAAAGGTTGCTTGACGTTTACGGATTTTGCTTATGAGTAGTCTTGTTGTATGAGCTTCCTCCAAAACTGTGTCATTTGTCTTCTTTGCTGTCCATGAGATTCGCAGCATTCTTCTAAGGAACCACATTTCTGTTGCTTCCAGCTTCTTCTGAGTCTGTTTTGATATTGTCCAGGCCTCACATCCATACATCAAAATGGGCTCTATATAGCACTCAAGGGCTCTTCTTCTTGTCCGGATGGATATGTTTTTATTTGTCAGAACTGTTTTCATTTTCTGGAAATTTGTCTTTGCTTGAGCTATTCTTGATGCAACTTCGCTGTTGTTTCTTCCGTCGCTTGAGATCAAGGATCCTAGGTATTTGAATTGGTCCTTTTGTTTCAGCCTTGTTCCTTTAATATAGATGTTGATTATTGGCAATTCTTGTTTTCGACTGACAACCATTACTTCCGTCTTCTTTCTGTTCAATTCCAGCCCTTTCTTTTCGCTTTCTTCTTTAACTATGTCAAGTAGCTGTTGTAAATCTTTTTCGTTTTCTGCTATTAGAACAGTGTCATCAGCATATCTCAGATTATTGATGTTGCTCCCTCCTATTTTAATTCCAGGGTGTCCCTCAAGATTGCGCATGATTATTTCACTATAGAGAGAGAAAAGGTCTGGAGAGAGTACACAACCTTGTCTGACACCTCGCTTGATATTTTGAAACTTGCTTACTTCTCCCTCGCAGCAATACGAGTAGAGGGAGAAGTAAGCAGCAGTATAATCTGTATTTCCAAAAACTTTCAACAAATTCACTGCCCAGTTAAAAAATCTAATGCTCAGGAAAAATATCTAAACCTCGTCTATCTTAGCTTTTCTTATTCTTTTCGTTTATAAAGAATGAATTTTATACATGGGCACTTCGTGCCTTGACCACATAAGATAAAATTAATCTTATTGATGTGCATAAGGGTGAAATCTACCCTATAGAAGTTAAGAGGTAAAGCTTAAAAAATCATTTACCTGCTAGGTCCATTGCTTATCCCGTCTCCTGTGAGCTGACAGAATGCACACTTCCTCTTGTCCTCCACCCCACACCTGGGCCGGTGGATCATTCCAAGTGACCGCCACAACTGGTCTAGCTCCACACTTGGTGTAGATGGTTGCTTTGTGATGCTGTCTAGCAGATCCTGGTTGCCTCGTTTCCAGCGCAGGCCACGCCATCGTTTCACCACAGGCTGAGTAAAAAATACAGAACAAAATGATTTATGATACAGCAAGGCACATCAAGGTAAGGTTTGGCTGCGAGAAACAAGAGGACATACACAGTCAAGCAAGTAGAACCTCTATTAGGCTCTATTTTAAATGCAAATAATGCAATATTACTGCTTCACATACATAAGACAAGTGATCTACCGTATATGATCTACTGCATATGTTAAAAAATTTCAGACCTCATAATATTTTTAAGAAAATTATACCCTATTAAAAATCAAGGGATATAGAACTCTTATTGATTCAGCAATTTCCAGCATTGGTCAATTTTTTTTATACGGATGACCTTTTCTTTTTATCTACTTTGCATAAATTATCTTTAGGGCAAACGTTTATGAACCAAAAATATGTGCAAAGAAAGATTGTTACTGCTAACCTGACATATAAACAACTAATGCAAACAGCAAGCTAGAGAAAAATATCTAAAAATCTAAATGTGTTGAAACTAGTCTGAATGAGACAAATATAATATTTAACACATTAAAATTGACTATCTTACATAGAGATTCTCTTATGGGCTTTTCACTGGTTAATTGTCACAGAGGATAGTACAATATTTTGCCAAACTATTCATGTTTAAGATTATTTATTATTTCAGAGAAGTCAAAACATACTTTAAATTCGTTTTTTTCCCCACTAAGGTATTTTGTTACTTTATTTGGCTCATTAAAGCTCGTCCACAGGAAAAATTGCATACCCATTGGAATGAATGTGAAATAAACATAATTTAAGCACACACAAGCCAAGCAAAACAAGTCGACTAAACTCACCTTAACATAGGAATCTGAGATCTGGCTGCTGGAGCGACGGTGTCGCTTGGCTGCCTTTAGAGCAGCTGGGCTTGCCAAAGATGAAGGATGCAAGGGTGATGTTGGTGTGGTGGAAGGTGTACCAGGACTTCCTGATATTTCCCCAAGAGCTTCCAAGTCTGTGGGCGGTGACAGGGAAGTATCAGCAGCTACTGCTGCAATAATCTCATCAAGATTGGAAGCCACAGTAGCTGAGGAGCTGGCTAAAACAGAGCTTGGGAGTCCAGCTTCCGTTTTAATCGGTGTTCCTGCTAATGGAGATGAGGCCTGAGAAATGGCAGAGCTTGTTGACGGAGGCTGACCTGCAGCACTCACTGCTGCTTCAAGCTCTTTCTTCATCTGCTGGTCTTGACGCTGCCTGGCCTCTAAAGCAGCTGAGAACTGCATGGAGCAGTTCATAGAGCAGAAAATCATTTCCTCATCACCACATTCCTGTAAAGTTGGAGAAAATCAATGTTAAATCTTGTCCATGGCCTTAAGAAAAAAACAAACAAACAATAAAAAAAAACAGCAGACTCTTACTAAAAATATATAATTCACTTCAGTGTTTATCTTCTTCATCAGGATACTTACTCCATAAAGGAAAAATCTTAAGCAAAAAAATAAAATCGATTATGTCCAGTTGATTTATTGAAGTTTTTGAGGGTCGATTTAGCCTCTTTCATCACATTAGATGCCAACCACAATATTTATTTTTTCACACCTACAAAAGATTCTAGTGACCACTTCTGGCCAGTTCAAACAATGAATAAAAAAGTACATCTCGATCTTGGCATGCATCATCTACAAGGTGCACTATTCGTATAAGCTATATCATTTGAAAGCCCTTATGAGAAATACCTTTTTTATACTTATTCTTTTCAAACAGAAATATAGAACTATGGGCGTTAAAGAAAAAAAATCAACACCCTGAAATAATTAAAAAAAAGAAAAGAAAACAAGATAAATGAAATGTGCATGTGCAACATACTGGTTCCTGTTCTAGCAGACTTGGAAACTCGCGCTTGAACTTTGCAATGCCTGAACAAAGCACAAATACATCACAGTGTTGACAGAATCTCGGCCTAGTGGACATCAGTGTATGGATGTTCACAGCTTCCTCTTTGTCTGCAGGTAAATTCATACAAGTTCAGAGAGTGACTGATTTTTTAAATGCTGTTGTCTGATATTTTTTCAAGTTTAGTAAGTGAATAAATTTAAATAGAAACTATTGCCAAAATAAACATAATTATAAAAAAAAAAAAAAGAGCAAAAGACCTTTGACAATACAACATTTTGAAACCAGTTATGATGGGTAGCATGTTGGTAGAAAGAGTAAAGTAAAGGATATTTTATGATAATTTTTCTCTTCTTAGAGTACTTTGAAAACAATTTTGGTTAGTTATGATGAATGTGATCTTTTAGGACTGACACTGCCTTCATTCTGCCTGATTGCAAGGTGTTCAAGAAAAGCCAAAACTCACGAGTGAGAGACAGCCTAAACATCTCTGGTGAAGGGCTCCTCGTGATCTCGTATGTTGGTGGTACGGCAATTTTGAGCAGATCAGCAATAGCTGAGATCACGGCACCAATGTCCTGTGCTGCACCAGTGGACAGAGTGAGCGTCACAGATACCTGGTGGAAGGAAGAGAAGCATGAGCACATGTAGAATACTGATGCTACTTTGAGCAAGATGCAAATGACACTTTTTAGTGTCAAACTTAGGTCTTGATATTTTTTTCTACTTAAATAGCTTCAAGAAAATCATCAAATATAACTGAACTCCAAAAACAAACAGACACATAATCACAACAACACATACAAGGCATCTTAAAACTACACTGACAATACAAAGAGAACTTATATTTTATGCCGTAACACACAACATGGCAGATTGATTATTGGCCTACCCTATGAATTAACTGCATGTATTATATACAATCATAGGTATATTATTCATACTGCCTAGTTCAAATCATCCAGTTTAGTAAACCAAGAGGAAAAAAAAATTTTTATTTAGATCCAAAATTAGTAATAGCAAAAATGCACCCTTACTGATACTATTGAATTTCTTGTTTTCTTTTTTCCCCACAAGTGACTCATGTTAGCACTAATACTTTTTTCTACATATGTGATTTGTAAATTAAAATTTACAGCTATAATACACATTTTAGTCTTTACATTGAACAGAACTATCACTACTCTAAGTGATGCTCAGGGTACAAGCCCTCTTCAACGTTCAAACAACTCTGGCGCCTTCACTGCAGAAAACACAGACTTGCTGTGCTTGAGCTACCAAAATTTGTAATGAGTAAGGCATTTTCGTAATCTGATGCATTTTTAGTATAGGAAGGTATGGTTATTTGGCCTAATTAAACAGTTTATTTTAATATATTTGAGTAAAGCTTAAAGAATTTTCTTGGAATGAACTTTTTAAAGATTTTATTGGTTGTTCTGATACCCTCAGATGCACAGATAGCTGTTCATAGAAACAAATTTGTAGCAAAGAACAAACCCATGAAAGCTGTGACATTGCCTACAGGAGAAGTTTTCTTACTTGCTGATCCAGGGCCGGGTCCAGGAAAGGCTGTGCGAGGCCAGACGTCAAGTTTGGCAGGTTGACCGTGAGGTCACGCTCACCACCACTTCCTGAGCCTGGTTGGTTGGGCGTTTCCAAATTCTCCTCACAGCTATCCATACCTGGTGGCTGCTGTTCTTTCCCAAGACCTACCTCCTGCTTAAGGCTGCCACTCAGGTTGTAAGGATCTAAGCCTGGTTCAAGTTGGAGACACCGCAGAAACGTGTCATTAACAGGTTTGAGAGTAAAAAAACAGTAAAAAGTCCATGAGTTTTACAGTTTTTGATGTGATGCACTGATTCCTATTGTGAATTGCAAAGAATTGAATTATATTGTTGAATCACAGTACACAAAAGTGTACAAAATCTTTTTGCCTGTTCTATAAACATTATTGTACATTATCAATGCACAGCTTACAGACTCTAGTTCTTATATTTTATGGTCTCTTACACTTTGTTTTAGGAACAGTCGTTTAAGTTCAAAGTGATGACAGGGCTTGAACCCATGACGGAAGGGTGGATTCTTCATTCACTCATATTTTGAGTCAACAGCCCCATTAACAATCTGACCATGGATTATTCAGTGGAATCAAATCTACTTGCCTAAAAGAGAATCAAACTGAAATTGAAAAATGAAATTTCAGCACAAGAAATTGAAATCTCCCGACTTTTATTCCACTGAAATCTAGTGAAGATAGTCAGTGGTCTTCTTGCTTTTTTATCAGTTTCCATTTCCAAACCTCTCTGTAAAACACATTGAACTAAGAATTAAAACTGCCATGTATTTATTTGTAGAAATCACATTCTATAGCTAGACTTAAAAAAAATTGATGGAGCTTCATTAGTTCAATAACAAATACAAGGCTTAAACTTGTATATTTCACTAATCACAATCACAGACATTTGTGTACACATACAAGGTTTGACAGGCAAAGGATGAACCAATGGAACCACAGGGCTGGTGCTCAAATCCTCTGGTGCAGTGGCAGCGTTACCAGTGGCTGGATCGATCGGCCGCAGACCAGGATACTCAGCATCTTGCTCATTGAAGCCAAACTCAGGGGAAGAGGATGACACGATTGTGTCTGGGGTTTCACGTTCCTCTTTCCTGAGTGTTTGTGAACACAAAGGTGAGAAAATTAACTAAATCTATTGCCATTTGCAAAAGCTACATATATGTCCTCAAATTTTATAAAAATTATATTATCCCCACAAAATAAAACATTTTGCAGAAACATTGACGATGAAAAAAATGAGTTTTTTACTTCCTGGAAAATATCTATCAAAGTTATCTGATGATACCAAACATTGCACGGCTGCCCCAAAAGCTAAGAGAGATTTGGATGTACCAAACTGAGAACAATAACAATTATATTTATACTCATTACTCACAGACAAAAAGATTCTCATTTCGTGTTTACATTTTGCACATCAAAACTCATTCAAAACATTCTCTTATTTGTTCACAGTAAAAAAAAAAAAACAATTATTCTATGTGTGATTTAAATTTAGTTGTCTTTGCATTAATATAA
>BLXT01002311.1:858548-871241 GCA_019648995.1 Plakobranchus ocellatus | reverse complement strand
ATAAAAAAGGGGTTTTAAAGAGTGAGGAAAAATGAGCTTTCAACCTGTTCATTTTGTAAAATTATGCGATGCACCAAAACGGTTTGGGGCAAAAGATACTATTTGTTATTTTAAGTAATGAGCCAGAACACGAATCGACCTTTTCGTGGAATTTGATTCTTTTCCCCAATACTGGAAGCTTTTCCATTTCCTTCATAATTTCAGATAGAGGAAGCAAAGAATAAACTGTTGATTTACATGTGATTACATAAATTTTCTAAAACAATAATGCTTTAAATGGAGATTTAATGCTTAACTTTAGGTTGCATTTTCTCACATAACTGAAAATTTCCACCTTCTGCCTTTTCAAAAGTTTGCAGGACAAAGTATTAACCAATTTATGTCGGATGTTTAATTAAACCATAAACTTGTGTAACTAAAAAGGTGCCAGAAGTAGCTTTTGCCCAACCCCATGGTGCTGTTTTACACATGTTAATTGCATCTTTCAAGTTCTAAAGAAAATGGGTGCTTATAAGGAAACAGAATGGTTAAGGAGCTAAAGAGCACAATCTACAAGGTAAGGCAAGCCTGGGGGTTTCAATGGTGAAACAACAGGTGTGTGCGTGAGCAGAACAAGCTATCAGGCATATTATTTGTGTGATTTTGAGGAAGGGGAGAGGATGGCAGAGGGAAGGAGGAGGGGGAGGAGGCCAGCAGACATGTGCCACAAGACTTACCGGGTAGTTAAGCATGAATGGGAAAGCCCAAGGCGACCGAGGTAAAAGTTTGTTACGCCTTAAGGCTACCTCAAGAGGGCGCTGTTGGGTGAGTACCAATCATTCAACATACATTACACACACACGAAAAAAAAAAAAAGAAAAGAAAAAAGAGAGTACGTTTGTATTAGGAGGAAAATAAACATCCGTTTTGAGTTTTACTATTAATGAATTAAGCACTGCAGGAAACGAGTTAGTAGGTTTTTAAGGCTATATGCAATATGGTTTTAGCAGAGATGCCTCAGTATTCTGCATAAATTTTGGCCATATGCAACCTTTCCCAACAGCATGAAAGCCTGCACCATAAAAACTAGTTTCCTGCCCCATATAGACTTAAACCTATGAGAACTCAATGTTTTATTCTTGGTTCATTTGATTTTTTTCTACGAAGCATATAAAGAAAAGGTATGACTCTATGTTTCCTTAAAGGTAAGAACACGATCAACTCAAAAATTTTTCATCAATACCTGCTTTCAATGTGCGTATACAAAGATGTAGCAGCACATAATTTACTTGTATGATTATAACTATAATGAAGTTATTTGCAAATAAAATTAACACATATAAGACACCTATTTCTGTTGGTCATTCAATTGGTTGTATAAACTTCAAAAGGTTCTATCAGCTTATGGGAAATAAAGATCTTTTTCTCAAATCACCGTCATTGGTTTATGAACTCTTAACTTTGATTCAGGAAAGACAAAACATTGTTTTAACAACTATCCAGAAAAAAAATGTTGCTTGAGGTAGAAACAAATTTTCGAAAATTTGGATTAGATGTTTTAAAAACTTCTGCAATGACTTGTTGAAAGTTTTTGCAATTGACTGGTGAAACAATATACTTCTTCTGAACATTTCCAAAATAAGAGCCAGATGCTTCACTCATTCAAAGAGACATGGTTTCCCAGAAGTTTTTCATACAATATTTATAAAAAATGCTTATACATGCTGATGATTTCTTTTACAGTCCAGAACTATACCAATTTTTCCTCCTGATAATAAAAAGAAAACTAATATAGGGCCTATAAAGATTCTACAAATAAGAAGGAGAATAATAATATTGAAAGATATAGTGGCATGAAATATGTTTACATGAGGATACAAAAATTGTTGGTGAAATGATCAACTGCTGCAGGTAATAAAAATCTCCAAAGAAAGGAAAAAGTATGTTTTTCAATGCTCAGGTATTTTCACTAGTCCATAAATCATTTTTATTTCTGTATTCAGATATGAAAATATGAGAACTAATATTTGGGGGAAAATGAAAATTGTGCGTTTTACCCCCCCCCCCCATTTTTTTTCAAACTAAACTATGTAAGCCAATTTTGGTATTGATCATCATTTGCTTGATTTATGCCTTTCATATTAGAATTAATCTGTTGTGTTTTTGTTAGTGACAAAGCGCATGACAAATTAAGTTTTATCACAATAACACAGTTAATACATAATGCAACTTTTGTTAATGAAGAAAAACATCCCAATTACGCAGGAAGAAAAAGACTGGTTTCAAGTAAGGCATTGTTTTTGGGAAAAGTTTCACTTTGGCTAGTAATATTGCAGTCATTTTATTAAAAACAACTCCAATATACTTCAAATTAAATCAACTTTTTTGTTTTTCCCTAAAAAAAACAAACTACCATACAATTGTCAACTTGGAAATCTTTGGCTAGTCTACCTACTGCCAAATCTTATCTACTATATGCACCAAGTGCAAACACAACCACCATTCTAAATCAAATGTAAAATTTGAAAGCCAGAGGAAAAAAAAAACATGAAAAGAAAGAAAAAGGTGGATAGAAACCACTGCACATACTAACCTGACATAAAGAAGTAAAGACAAGCCAAAACAACTTGAGAAGATTACGTACACACAAAATACTATGAAAGTTAGCAGTGTGAAAAAGATCACTGAAGCGTGCTACACATTACAAAACAGCAGAAACACACCAAGAGTAAATGCAATTTTGAAGTAATTTTAAAGAAAAATTGTTAAAAAGCTCATAATTTTTTTTTTTTTTTTTTAATGTATATATTTTATCTGATATGCTACACTTAGAATGGGCAGTTGTTTTTTAAAAAATAGAAATCATCAATATTTTGTTGAACAAACTAATTAGCATCACCTTTCTTGACAGAAAAGTTTAAATAAAACAATGCTTTCGTGATAAAAGAAAAGACACTGAAGTGGAAAAAGTTCTCGGTAAAGGTACATTATTATTATTGATAAATAACCTAGGACAGAAAAGTCAGAATGCTCTGTATTATCACATATTTTTAAACAAACAAGAATAGACAGCCAGTAAGAAAGTTTGTTGTTTACCTCAGGATGCTGTGGGGGCATCCTGCCTCCCCTGTACATCTCAGGACTTGCATCTGACATAGTACGAACCATGGATGGGTCCATTTGTGGCCTTGGGCCTCCCATTTGCATACTGTATGGATCTGGCATGCTGTTGGATCGAGCTAAAGGATGCCTGGAGTAAACCAAATTATGCAAAAGTTATAATTTCATTATTTTTTAAACCTTTCGGGTTTTTTTTTTTTGTTTGCTTCTTTGTTTCAATTTTAGTTCAACTGCTTAAGTTTAAAATCTCATCATTTCAATACCACATCTCAAATGAGGGATACACATAGCTCTCTTTTTCACATTGTAAAAATTCATCAACCTTCTATTTCAACCAGGACTTTGATAAACAGTTAAGTTTAAAATAGCTGAATCTTTTGCAAGACCACACTAAAGAGCATGGGGGTTGCTTTACAACAAAAGAAACCGAAAACAGGTAAGAAAATAATTTTAGCAAGTGTGAGTGGAGTTTTCTTTTCTGGAGATTCTAGTTATTTATAACAAAAGAAAAATACTGGAATGGAATGATGATCTTGATAATTTTCACTACAATTTTCTCCCTTTGCATTCCTCATATTGGAATATTGAAAAAAAAAAATTTGTTTCAAGATCTTTAAACAGTTATTCCAATTCTACAACAAGATTTATAAAGGATATCCAGGATTAACTACCCACAACTTTTGCTCTGCTAAGGGTTTTCATTGCCTATTGCTAAGCAACATACCTGAAGCCTGGCTCTGGAACACGTGGAGATCCAGGGTATACCTGGCCTTGATTCATGCCGGGTGGAGTCATTGGATGTCTCATCTGTCCGGCTCCACCTGGGTACCTCATGCCGTGATAAGCCTCTGACGTTGGAGGACCTGGTGGTAGGAATGGATCATCAACCTGACCGGTTGGGGTGTGCGGAGTGCCTGGAGGGAAAGCATACGGGTCAACGGGTCCTCTGCCAGGGTGAGTAGGTGAGTCGCCCATGGGGTTAGAGGCATCTGCCAATTGCTGCTGAGGGCTTGCGAGGGGATGGCTCAGTCGAGGACCTGATGTAAAGATAGATTGAAAGTTAAATCAAGTTACTAAAGAAACACACAGAATGAGAAACCAAATAAGAGCAAGTGAATTTTAGTATAGATCATAGAGTAGACAAGCCTTCACTCACAGGTTTTTGTGATAACTTTGGCTATTCAGGCTGAAAGGCTTTTTAAAATCTTTACAAATGTGTTTCAACATAAATGATGATGAAAACAAAATGAGACAGAGCACCTGGCATACGCCTTGGAGGTCCAGCCATTCCACCCATCATGTCCTGGCCTGGAGAAGGAGGCACTCCACCTTGCACAAACATGTCTGAGGATGCTCCTGGCCGCACTCGAGGTGACATACCAGGGCCAGATGGAGCATGGTGCTGCGGGAACAAACCTCCATCCTCCTCTCTTGGGCTTGACGCTCCAAATGCTTGTAACCCAGGAAGTCTGAGTTGTGGCCGCACTTGTTGACCAGGTCTCATAGGGGCAGATGGTGAAAAGGGATCCATCTGACCCGTGTGCTGATTATGCCCCTGCTGCTGAGGGGAGAATGCGTAAGGGTCCGGTGAAGACGGAACACTGCCTGCTGATAACACTGATCCAGCTCCACTTGTGTTGGGGGAGAAGACCTGCTCTCCACTGCTATGCTCTGCTGCAGCCCCTCCACTGCCACCTTGTGGTGGCTGGGGGCCTCCGAACTCAGGGGTACCTGGGGTCTTCATAGGATCTTCCGAGCCCCAGCCATGGCGAGGGTAGGGACTGGCTCCTGGATGAGGCACCATCATGGGGTTTGAGCCTATAGTAAAGATAAGGATAAAGGATAAGAACAATTTTTTTTTTTAATTGTAAAATTCTTTCTGAAAGAGACAGTAGAATTCAAGACTACGCCCATTTTTTGTGTTGACATGAAAATTTCTTTCTTTTAATTTTTGAAAAAATTTTCTCAATCAGATCTTCTTAAGATTATGATCAATGTTATTTAAGTCTTGAGGCCAGTCCTGAAGAGTCAGATGTCAAACATAACATTTTAGAGAAAATTTCCTCTCCGAAAAAGTGAAAAATAATCTTTTTATCTTGGCAAAGAGTTACAATATCTCTATCCACTTTGTGCCATTTCCAAGCTTAATAATGTAAAATGCAGTTCCTGGCTGTATCAACAATGCAAAATGTCTCTTCCAACTTATTTGGATTGGTCTTGGGATATACATCTTCTCTATCAGATAAAATCTTCACTATAAAATTTTTCAACATTCTTAAAAATTGTCAGTTTTTACTCCAGCGATTAATCATTATTAATGAATCAATCTGGTGAGTTGTGAGAAGTTTTCGCAGATTGCCACATAATGCTTACCATCATGGTACATATCCCCACCAGGGGTTAGGCGAGGTGGCGCTGGCGGAGGGGGCATAGCCTCGCTGTCTTGCTGTTTTTGTATCTCCTGTCTGCGCTGCAATTCTTGGCTTACCTGCTACAGGAAGAAGGGTAGAGAGACAGAGGCAGATTAGTTTTGGGACAGACATTGTTGATATCTTTTGTCTTGCGACCTGATTTGAAGAGATAGATGAAATTTTTATTCTTTATGTGTATGTGTGTGTGTGTGTGTGAGTGTAAGCTTTTCCCCTTCCAATTTTTATTGATCAACATTTAGGATCAACACCAGTTTATAATATTGGTATATTTTACAAAAAGGAATTTGAGGCAAAAAAGGTATATGACATGTGGCACTTTGCAGCATACGATATGTGTTCATTATGACTAATTTCAAGACATATTTTTGCAAATTTGCCAAACCATTTCCCTTCCACAAATAAGACGAAAGCTCCAGGAAAAAAAGAAAAAGAGACGAAATTTGATTTTTAATGCCTCTGATAAAAATATAACAATTTCTATCTGCAAAAAGATTTAGAGGGATAAAGATCAAGCCCCAATGTAAATTTGACAGAGGGTGAAGGCAAAAAGACAGGAGGTGTACAAAGAAAGAGGGGGAAATGTGAAAGTAAAGCTAAAGGAAAGGGGTAAGTATATCATAAGAAGCACTAAAAAAAAAGTAATAATTGTAAGAGAAGAACAGGAAAAAGAGGGATTGTTTTTTCCTTTTTTTCTTTCAACTTTTTTTTCTCTGCCTAGTCAGACACAATGACTCACATTGTCTTCACACAAAAAATAAATTCGAATTTCTGAGCTAAAGAGTGAGTATCTACCTGGAAAAAAAGGGGAACAAGAAAAGGTAAAGCATATAATATCACTTTAAGGAGGAAAAGTACGTAGGCTCATATTTACATACAGAAGCACAGCTGTCAACTAAGCAGCATGATGGGAAACAGGTAAGTACTTCATTTCATTAATTGGAAGTTTAGATTTAACAAAAAAAAAAAAGGATGACTTTGATATCCAATGATCAGCTGATCCCTACAAACATGCTTAATTACCTTGTTTTATAATAAGCACTTTTGGGCTTTAACCAGTAACTCCAGACATGAAGACAAAAGTATAGTGGGAGAGAGCTGGTGTAGCTGAAAAATGATTTTAGATGTTTTTTTGGCCATTTGACTGGGCCCATTTCATCTTATTTGATGAATTTATCTACTTTGGCTAAAGAATAGGGTTTCTGATGAATTATCCTTTACATAATAAGAAATATGGATCTAAGTCTAGACATTGTATCTCTCTTTTCAGGAGTTGAAATTTTTTTACTCAACAGTCTAGTGATTAAGGGACTTTTATCTTCAGATCCTAAAAACAGTAATTTTGAGCCATAAAGACAAAAACTTCAGGTAATAAGGGCAAATGGAAGCTATGCCCACAAAAAATAAAAGTTAGATTAAAAAAAAAAAAAGAAACTCAACAGTTTCTTTTAAACGCTATTTTCATTATAAATTTTTATCTCATAATTTCCGACTTAATGAGACAGTCATTCACATAGAGGGAATCTTAGTACGAGTTCCACAAAACTAAATTTGCTTATACAAAGCCATCAGAATATTGTCCAACATGGCTTTAATATGACTTCCATGAAATCAAAATTGCTTTTAAGAAACCATCAAAATATCTATGCAATATAGCTACAAAAGTTGTTTTTTTTTTTTTTAAGACTGAAATAAAATGATGTGCAACACACTCATTTTGATATAAACACATTCCATGCTATCGCAAGAGTCAAAAGTTTATTAGTAACTGATGGCTTTCAATGTTGAAGCGATTTGATACTAAGATTAAAATCAGGTTAACACATCATCAATGCATGCGAGCAATCAAGCAATTCGTTTGAAATTAAAAGCCTTAGATTCAACCGCACATGATTTTTTTTTCTTAAGCTAGTTTACTTCATTATTTCATTCATTCTAGACAAATGAAACTTAACAACCAAATATCAAATAAAAGTAGGAAGACAGAAGAAGAGAAGAGTAATGAAGAGTTAGGAAACTTGAGAGAGTAAAATCTCATTCCAAAGCAATATTTTTAACTTTGTTAACATTTTTTTAAAAGTTTTTAAAAATCTCACAAGTTAGGTGGACTACTTATCAAGAACAAATCAAATGTGAACAGTTATGGATAAAAACATAACGTGTTTCAATTTCTTTTAATTTTTTAACACAAACAAGATGTTCAAATATTAGTATTAACACAAGTTAAACCTTATAAAATCTTTTAATCTATTTGGAGCTTTTCGTCCTTTTCCTTGAAAAAAATTTGTGTTGTGCTATTACAAACTGAGAAGTTCAGCACCAGGAAAATTATGGAAACATGGGCTCAGATGATATGGAAGGAGATAAAGTAGTTCTCATGTAATGGGTTACAATAATTCTTGCTGTTTCATACCAAATCTCTCCCATTATGTGTACTGTAGGCGAGGCCTCAAGTTTTCGATGGCCGTTTTCATTCCTATAGTAGGTACTTTCCATGAAACCCATATGTTTTGGTCATTTTCTCACTTGCCCATTTGATGGTGACCCCATACTTTTATAAACATCTCAGAATTGCAATTTGGTATCTTAAGTTTGCAATTTTACACATCAATGTTTTACTTAAAATTCTTAAAAGGAAGTCATTTGTATCATATTTTTCCCCTCTTGATTTCATGTTTTTTTTTAAAGACTCCCTCCTAAAAAAAAATCAATTAAAAACAAAAAAGGCATTCCTAACATTGTAATATTTACACGATCACCATTGGTTAATCTTACTTAACAACACCACATAAGGATTAATGAGGGCAGGCAAGAAAACTAGAGTAAAAATAACTTCAGTTCAAGAGAATGAGAAAGAGAGAGAGAGAGAGAGAGACAGGGATATGAAATCAGTATCAAATGCTTTGTTAGTTTCCTCATCAAGATAATTCAACGTACATTTTTTGACTTTTGGGCAGCCTTTTTCTGTAATGCACAAACAAAATAATGAAACACATTTTGGATTACAAGGTTCAACAGCCGTCATTTTCCTACCCAAAAATTTCGTGTCACCGTCACGAAAAAAAAAAAATCGTTGATTCTTCAACAAAAAAAAAAAAATAGGCAACCTTTTTTTTTGGTTTGTATTTAGTGGAATCTTCAATATCTGATAGGGAAGGAGGTGATAGCACTGTAGCTCTTCTCTTCCCTCTTTGTTTATAACAACAAATAGAGGATATGATACAGACCTATCTGTAAATAAAGAAATATACTTCCAATTTTCTAAACATAGATAATATAATTAAAAAGAGCAACATTCTTTTGCGCTTAATTTTCAAAGATATTATGAGGCATTTCGTGACAAAGAAATAAATAGCTATTGTTTTCATCAAACCTAGTTCTCACCTCTAGCCCCCCCCCCATATTGTAAAATCTAAATTTGCAAAGTAGGGAACAGACAGAAATTTACATGATACCATTTTGTTTTTTTATTTTAGGCTAGTTTTACCATATCTGTTATTTTGCATAATCCACAGGAGGTTCGGAATGGCCAACAACATAAAAACGAAAGGCATGGCAACACCAAGATCAATGCAACAGGGCTTTCTCGAGCGGACACCAAGAAAGGGAGGAAAGGCAGCAATTGGCACAGCCAACATTTGGGGACAGTCAAAGTGTAGAATAACCTTTCAATGCTTCAACTTATTTTTTTTTATTTGGCGTTTTTGAAGAAGAGACACAGGCTTTGGTCAAGTTACATTTTAGAGAAAGGAGAAAATATGCCATTTAAGAACTGACGTGCGAAAAGTTAAAAAAAAACTTGCAGTCTTTCATGAGAATGAAAATATAAGTAACCTTTACAGCAAGCTTTTCTCCCACCCTAACCACCCAAACAATCAGAATGCAAGATAGTTGAGTAATACAGCACAAATCTATATGGAAATAATCACCATCTTGATTTCAAGCTAAGAATCAATATTAGTGGTCTTTTAAAGTTGTCACAAATTGAGTGATAGCATCTACATAACACGTGTTTTGACTTGTACACAAATAGAAATAATACATTTTCTTTTAAAAAAAATTTCTAACTCTTCCATTTTTATCATTTTGTTATAATCTCATTATCTAAATATTGCGCAATAGAAATTTGGAGTTCAAACTGAGGATATTTTATTAAAGCAATAACCTACAAAATACATACAAATCAGTGAAAAAATTTTAACACTTACTTTCTGAGCTTTCTGTACACGGCTGCTTGTTCGGTTTTTACGAGCTTTTGACTGAAAGAAAAGTGAAACCAATCATAAATCCAATGTATAAATTACTTGGTCAATTAAAAAAAAAGGGAAAAACTGCAATAATAAAAGCTATTACTTGGTAATTTACTTCTAATAAGTGCTTTAAATAACAAATTGATCTTCCAGAGTTAAGATATCCTTCCAGTTTGCCAAAGTAAAACATGAAACATACAAGCCATGAGGATATAACAAAAACACACAACATCAACCACATGAGACATGACTGTTTGCATTATAAGAGAAATGCAATTTTCAATGCTTGAAATAAAATTTAATTGAAGAAGTTCTCCAAACAGTATAAGATAAAGCTGACACCAACCCTTTCTTTCACTCTGTAAAATAAATGTTCTCACATTTATTTGTGATGGGCTTGTGCCAATTACAGGAAATAACTTACCAACAACAATAAAAAATTGAATAAATTAAAACATCTTCTATTACCAAGTAAGGAGCTTTCTCGTCAGGGTTCAATTTCCTCCACAGCTTTGCGATCTGTTTTGACCGTTCACTCCAATCTAAAAAGCAAGAGAAAAAAATTTATAAAGTGCTCTGAAACTTTAAATCTCTTGATTGAGGAAATCTTCTAAAATATTTTTGTTCATCTCATGATTAACACTGCTTTGTTCGATCAACAGAAAATTGCCATTGAAATGCTACTGCAAGCAAAGGGCATGTTAGCTTACGCAGGTTATTTTTAATCTTTATCCAAACCTGCATAGTAACACTTGCCCCTTCAAGACACTTCTAGAAGTTAGAACTATAAATAATACAGACCAGATAAAAAACATTTAAAGCTATATCTTTATAAAACATTTTGCCGATTCCAAGTTTTTCTCATGATTTCTAATATAGTTTCAAAAATTTCAAGGCCAGATCTACGATTATTTATCAAGGCTAAATGATTCCATTTTGATGATGTAACAAAGTATCAAATTCAACAATACAATCAGATATTTGTGCACTGAAACTTGCTTTTAACCAAATTAGGGTCTTTTAGGGTGTATGGCAATAGTTTCCAACATTTGCTTATAATGTTCTTTTCAAACAGAGGAGCTCAATAGCCGACTTGCTGACCAGTGTGATGGCATAAAAATACACCAAAATCTTTGAAGCTCAATGCCTGGAACCATGGTGATGACAAATGGCCTTGATACACAGCAACAGGACTAAAGAAGTGACTTGCAAAGACCATTTTCCTTAATCTATGAATATTTTCAATATGAGACATTTATGCTAGCTGAATTATCCAAGGCATTGCACTTGTCATGAGGCAAAAAAGAATAATTTTTCAACAACTCGCAAAAATAGTTTGCCTTCAAGGTACACATATGTGAATGATAAAGCCATGGGAATTTACAGATTAAATGACTGTGCATCAGTTATGAAACATTGCTGTTTAGATGTTCGAGCTGTTTCAAAGAAAATACTGGGGGGAAAGGGGGAGGTTGGGGAGAGTAAAACATAGATGATTTTAGAATTGCAATTGCTTCCTTTCTCGAGTAGCCAAACTTAACACAGCCAGAGATGTAATGACAGCATAGTTCAAAGAATTATAAACAGCCATGTTTTGTTCTCTGTCATTATTACCTGGGTATTTCTGTTTGAGGTCTGGGTGACACATGTTGACATAGAGCACACATGATATCGTGGCCTGGTCCCCCATCTCCTCTTCTTGCTCCCATTTCAGAATGGTACGCTTGTTACTGTCCCCCTGATCTTCCTCAGACCCTGATGGTGTTGGAGTTCCCATTCCCCACTGAGGCAACGGGCCACGGATGTTCTGAACTGCACCTGGGGCTTGGGGACCAGTGTTGCTGCCTGGAGCTACCATACCTGGCTGAAAGTTTGTCCCGCCCACTTGGGGACTAACAAAAATAAAGAAAGAAAAATCTGAAGCACAACAATAATTTTTTTTTAAAGTATGAGTAGCAATCAAATAGTAACAAATAAAAGATAGGGGCAGAAACGAGTCCAAGTGAACTATGCAGGCTGTTTTTCATATATTTTAAATTACTATAAAGAGGAAAAACATGAAGCACAACAATGGGGTTTTTTTTAAGCTTAAGTAGCAACCAGATAAAACATAGGGGTAGAAACCAGTGCAAGTGAACTATACAGGATGCATTTTACACATTTTAAATTACCATGTTTTTTTAAAAATTCTTCTCAGTTAATTGAAAACTGGACAGCCCTAATTTCACTCTATAACAAACTTCAAGGGCTTCAACTTTTCTAAAATACATTTTGTAGAAAATTTCATTCTAGTATCTTTCTCTCAAAACTCTTATTTGCATATTGTCAGACCTGCCTACCTTGTTCACCAGTTTTGGGGGATCAAGATGTGAAAAATGGGGGATTTTCAGCGAATTTGGGGGGTCAACCCCCACCCCCCTCAAAAGAAAAAAAGCTGCGAGAAATAATTAGTCCCTTGCCTCCCTTTTTTAGTGCATTCTAGAGGTTCATGTTGTGTGCCAAGTAATATAATTAATGCTCTTCCCTGCAAAATCACATTTAAAAACTAAAAAAAAATAAATGATAATAATATTTTGAAAAAAAAAAAAGCTGGAGTCTTTCTCTGGAAATTAAAGTGACAATGAGTATAAAAGACAAATTTAGATCTAAATATACAGATCTATCTATCAAAAATAAGATAAATTTTGAAATGTGAAGGATCTTAAAACCTCCAATTTTTTTGTCTTCGAAATAGGAAAAAAGAGTGTTGAAATCTTGACTGTGATCTCAATTCCACCTATAATCCAGATTCTAGATTAGATTTGTTGTAAGATAGGCCTACACCTAATAAAAGCTTATTTCGCTCAATTTCAATTCATTTTCTAAAAAAAAAAAAAAACATAAGGTCTATTGCAGGGCCTAAAGTTTTTGGCTGT
>BLXT01002311.1:830792-841965 GCA_019648995.1 Plakobranchus ocellatus | reverse complement strand
AAAAAAACAACAACATCAGTGGAGTCAGCAAACCTGTATAAGAAATAAGTTTATTATTATTCTATCATTGATTTTCAAATCCCTGTATATGGAGGTAAATCCACTTAATGAATGAGAGTCACCATCGTATGATGCTGACAAAATTACCTTGAAACCTTAATCCTTGCTGTGGTGAAAAGTAGATGGAACAATATTGATTAAGTATAATTGTATTTCCCAATAAGTCGCATTTTAAACAATTTAAATGATAAATGCAGCCACAAATTGCATGAAGTAAGTTTTGCAATGGTCTAAAAGAAATGAGAAACCATTGTAGAGTCTGAATAGCAGCATCAAACATTGAAGACAATGCGACCCACATGCAGAAGATGAGGTGGCCCATGAGAATCGATCTGAGAACATAACACCCAGCCTTTATAACCCTCTTTACATGTTAGTATTTAATCAGATTTTACAATAGAAGATGCATTGATGGAAAGCAAAATAGTGTAAGAAAATACACTCACCAACTGCTCAGGATCGGTTTCTTTACATACAGTACAGACATAATCCTGCGGTAGGTCTTTCAGCTTTGACATCAGTTCTGGATTTAAAGATGGGTCACACTCTATATGGACAAATCTGAAAGCGAGAAAACACAATGATTACAAATCATGTCAAATTTATGAATCTTGGAGGTTAATTATATATACATTTTTTTTTTTCAAAATCAATTAAATGCAAAAAATAAAGCTGATATAAGATACATTCAATTTGCTGCCTGTTACTTTAAGCCAATTTTTTTTTTAAGTCTACTAAATAAAAATAATTCATAGCATTTGTATTAGATACATATAAGTTGCCTTTATTTTATTAGTTCCTCTAAAGACAATTTAAAAAAAAAGGAAATAAAGAGAAAAAATAGGCAAGTGAATAATAACAATATATGCCATTTAAGCTAAAGTTAAGAGGCAAAACTGTTTTGTTAACATGAGGCAACCCATTATAACTCTGATAGAGCAGTACATATGCATGAACTGAATTTTTGAGGATGTTATTCCATAATGTGAACTTAAATTATTATTTGAATAATATGTGTCAAAAATATTTAAGAATATTGCCATATTGAAAAAGTAACTGGAATAGTAAAAGAGGAGGCTATTAAAAAATGAAAAAGATTTTTAGAACTCAAAGCAATTCTTTTTCATTTCCCTAAAAAAAGATGGAAAAGAAAAATCTACATTTCAGGATGAATAAAATTTTTGAACGTACAAAAAAAAAAAAAATGCATTCACATATATGAATTGGCATGTAGCAAAATTATCCTAAAAAGTATTACCATATTTCATACGATGAAAGGAATCACTAAGGAAAGAAAAGTTAAAAAGACAAAAACACCAAAAAAAAAAAATTTTTTTTCTTTATAAAAAAGAAAAGGTTAATTACAAAACAGCCATCCCTTGTTTCAAACGATAGGCTTAGTTACAACATAGTCTTTAAAAAAAGCCAGAAAAACTCACTTTTTACACATCATGCAAGGCAACATAGTTTTGTTATGGAAATGCCGATATGCCTTGCCACAGAGAGGACAACAGAGCCCCTTGTTCCGCTGCTGATAGCAAGAATCACACACAGAATAGTTGAGATGCCACCGAGAAGATGGTCCGCTGCCTGGGGTTCGAGACCCACAGTCTGTACAAATACGGCAGTTCTGGAATGGATGGAAGAAAATGAAAGAAAAAAATCACTTGTTGTTCCTCAGCTACTTTAAACACCCAAAACTCTATGAGGATCTCTTAGGTGGATTTAATACGGTCAGGAGAAAGGAATGACAACTACTTAAAATTTCAGTGATATATATTTCTTATTAGAGCTTTTAAGTCAAAAAGATTAAAATGAAAAAAATAAGCCAATATTCAGGGACTAAAAAGATAGGGGACTCACTTTACACCTCCACCCATTCTTAGGAATAGTAGCCATAGGTGGCTTCAGGCAAAATGTGTGGTAGGTCTTATCACAAGTGTTACACACCAGGATATTGTTTTCATCTGATGCAGTTCTGGAAATCAAGAGAGAAAGACAAATTGTAAGAACAAACAATGTTTTGAAAATGTATGATACACACTAGGAATAATTCATTTGAAAGCTTTTGCTCACATAAAAATTACTTTCTTGTTCTATATAGATATTTTAGAATCCCATTTTTCTTCCCATCAATTAAGGTTTAAAAGAAATTTGTACTATCAGCAGCAGCTATTCAGTTCAGAACGTTTTAGGTACATTGCAATAAATATTAACAAAAACTTCCAAAGCTTTCCTGAAACATGTAAAAAGAGATGACATCAGACCACGTGAAAGAGGCCTGCACCTATAGTCCATCACAATTGCAATAAAGCAAGTTCAAAATTCCAAGCCATATCTACTCTTACATTCCAAACATATGCCAGTATTCAAAGACCGTATATCAAGCAAACCATCTCTATAGGCATTGAAGGCAGAACGCACTTTACACAGACAATTCACCTGCAGGTCTGACAAATTTTGCAGTTTGGACATTGCCAACCCGCTCGACTGATTGGCTTTGACTCAACAGGCATACTGAGACAGGATCCATGGCTGTGATGACCACATATAGTACAGAAGAGCTGCTCACGGATATTGCCCACTTGTCCACACTGGATACAGCATGCAGAGCTGCCCACTGTGGAGGGCACATGAGATGTTATGGCAACTTGAACTAGTAAGAGGGGCAAAGCAACATTTGTTAAACTGTCCTAATGAAAACTAAGCTCAAATTGAGTGTTAGTATTGTCCATATACATGATTATTTTTTTCCTCTTTGGCAGAGGGGTGCCAATTCCATGAAACTATCCCAAGATTCTAAAAATAATAGATTACAGGTTCAATATTGTGCTCTAACTTTTCATATTACAATAGTGGAATCCTCCATTTTCCCTCTCTAAAATTAAATTGTATATTAAAACCACCTTCTTCTTCATATTTTCCCTCCTTTAATAACAAAATATTCTCTTTTTCCTATCAACTTCAAAGAATATTTTCCAGGACAGAAGTTTTGAGCCTATTCCTTAACGTCTTTAATTTAAAAACTCAGTTGCATGTAGACCATTATTCACAAACACTTTGTGACTCTTTGGGGTACCACTTTGCAAATTGGTGAAGTGAGATATACAACATTCACTTATTTTCTTTAAGACAGTTTACACCATGCTGGGATTGAACTTGGAACTTATAAAGATACCAAGATGGCTAGTTTGGCTGATTTACTAAGACAACTACAAGTAATCAATCAATCTCAATAAGGAGTTCAGAAGTAGATCTCTTAAAAAAACATTGTTTAATTTAAATTTTTACCAAACAAATTTTTAAAACCTTGCTACTTGGAGTAATGAAGTACAGTTTACAACTACTTACATATAGGTTCTGCTTGGTCTATATGTTCTGGGCATAATAATGATAATGTTTTCATGTCCTGAAGAATAAAGAAGAAAAATTTGTTAAGCAAAATTTTAATTTATTTTTAGACAAACAGTTTATAAAATATCACAACAAGAATATATTTATGATAATCACATTCAATACTTTTTTTATCCAAATGGCATTTGTCTAGAGATCATGTTGCATATAATACTTCTTAAAAAAAAAAAAAAGCTTTTCCCTTTTTTTATAATATTATTTGGAATGCCTCCAAAGTGTATACTACGCTACAGAATCAACATATCCCTCCCCACCTTTCATCATTAGATTCATAGAATACATTATTAGACTACATCAACGCTTTTAACAGCTGACACTGCAACTGACGACTTATGTGGACTAGTCTCATATTCATTTCTTAAATTTACGCAGAACTATCTTAACAGCAAAACAGAAAAGAAATTTTATACTTCTTTAAATTAACACAATTTTCTTAAAGTAGAAATGTTGGAAGCACTTTGAATAACTACTGAAGGCAAATAAACAGTGCTATTGACCATAGACCTAACACTAGCCATGTTGCTCTTCATTTGGCTGTGACAGATAAGATGAGGTGAGATTCTGGATTGCAAATAAACTATTTGAGGCTCATATGCTACACTATCCTATAAATACTACCCACCTGGAAACAGCCACTTGCAGCAGCACAGGGAAAATGAAATCTCTTCCCACAATCAGGTATACAGCAAACAATTGTGGCTCCAAATCTTCTACAATAAGCACACCTCTGTCAAGAAAAACAAACCACGACAAACATAACTAAATCCAATTAAAAAAAAAATACAAATCTGCACATAGTTTTGAAAACAAGAAAAATTATGGAAATGAAGCTTAAATAATGTTTCTACAACTAAATCATCATGACAATCGACCTTCACAAGTTAAATGGGATCTTAACATACAGGGAAAAAAATAATCATAAATTTTGCTTATGTATCGCAAATAAGAGGACAAATCACCACAGATCAATTTTCCATCGTCCAGAGGCCCATTTTAAACCAGTGCTACAAAATCAACAGATTTCTCTATGTCTCCCCCCAAAAAACCATCACGTATTAAGTTGACTCACATGAGAGAGGGCATCATAGACTGCTTTGTCAACTCCTTCAAGCTGATGCGTCTCCCCCACAGTCACACCAGAGGACCACAGAGCACAGTTCTTGTGAACCCAGAAATGACCTGAGATAAAAGAGAGATGGTAAATGAAATAACAGTCCTGACAATTTATGCCATTAGATTTAATATGTATCTGTGTGTTGAGTTGGAAAAACCTATCAGATGCCACTGATTCAATTTTTGAAAAGGGAAATTCCAAAGTTAAAATAGAATTCAACATGTTCAAGATTTTCACATAAATGTCATGTTCTTCATCCTTTTTTTCGTTTTTTTTTTAGCAAAAGGCGAAATTTAATTCAAGCTAAAAATACTTAAACTTTGATTGTTTTAAACACTATCTCTGCCTGCTGCATGGCTAAATAGGCTTGATTAATGTCATAAAAAATTATTCTACAAGACTGCTGTAGCAAAAAATTAAGCAGTATCATTTAAAGACCTAACACTACTGAACTAAACTATTGCACAAGAGCAAAAATCTATCAAATTTTCTAAGACCAATAAGTGTTTTCATTTCAAAAGTTTTTTTTACCTATGAGATGGGTCTTTGCATATTTCAAGCACTAATGTCAAATGGCTTTCTGTATGAACCTTTGTTTTAAGTTCATATCTTGCATAAACTACAACATGAATTTTTTGCATTTCTTCTATTCATCTAAAAAAAACCAAACAAACAAAACAAGAAAATAAAACAAAATCCTACCTGTTGGTTCAAAAACCTGTGACAGCTCGATGTCATCAAGGAAACCCACAGAAGCCAATTCATCATTAATAGGACAACCATTGAGGTCCACTTCACCAGATTGACGGGGTGAGCGGCTTCTCTCCCTACAAAAATAATCAGTACCATAACCACAGGATTCTCATAGCTTCACTAATGAAAACCATTTAAAAACTTACATTTTGTATTGAAATTAAAACCCTAAGCTGAAAAAAAATGTTTTCTTGATGGTTAATAAAAGAAAAGAGAACTATAAAAAATGTAGAACAAATCATTCCAGATCATATATCTATATGAAAGAATATAAAATGTAAGTTATAAAAGCCATATCATTTTTTTCTTCAATGCTACTCTTACCTTCAATTGTAAAGGGTAATGAACTTATCCTCAAATCATAAAAAAAGATGACAGTTTTTTACTTCATCTCAAGTGAAAAAAAAAAAAAAAATGCCTTCTTTTCTTCTTTAGCTTCAAAACACATCAAATGGGAGTCCTTCACTACATGGAAAGTTTATAGTTCAAGTAAACTGAACATGTAATCATAATCTCAAAGTAAAACATATCTGTTCACCTTCCAGTTCTCATAGGGCCTCGAGATCTCCGCCAGGTTGAGGGTTGAGGCCCTTTGCTGGTTTTGCCAACAGGGTCTGTATTTGGGTCTCCCTCTCGTACAGACTTAGGCTCTGGCATCTTGAAGACATCAAAATCAGGGGTAGGTCCATATCTCCAGGTATCTCCCTGACCAAGCAGGCTGCGTTCTCCACAATTGCATAAGGAGCACATATGTTCAGGGCTAGGGAAAAAGACAGAAAAACTACAGCTGATGTACTTGAGAAAAAGATCTCTCTCTGAGTGAAAAAAAAATCTGTATGTAACAAAATAATAGCTGAAGCATATCCATATTGTAAATTGTTTTGAATTTACTGTAACATCACTATTTCAAATACAATGGTGAGTGATAGTCGGATTGGCAGGGTCCTTGGCCAACATGCAAGAGGTGACAGAATCAATCTTTACTTTAGGCGATTTTACGACCTTATCTAGGTCCCTGATACTTGACATTATAAAGTAAAAAGGAAGCTAAGAAAGCAAGGGAAAAATCTTTACAATACCAGATAAAAGGTAAATGACAAAACAAAACAGGACCTCACTCCTGTTTACCATAGCCTCATCTTGAATTATGGATGACTTCACTTTTTCCCCGCTGTATCTCAAAATATCTAAATGAAAAGTATCAAATTTAACCCTATGAATAGGTCTTTTTCCATTCACTTTAAATGAAGTGTCAATCAGCATCTAAAATTCCATGCATTTTGCTTTTTTTTTTGCAAAGTAAATCGTAAACATCTGTCTTGCTTGGTGTGACTCTTGCACTTTCATTTTCACTCAAAAAGAACAACACAACCACCAAGCATTGTTGCCCAAGGAATAGTGATAGAGATGGGAACTATGTTTGAAAGCTATGAAGAATTTTTCAAACAGTTTGAAGGCGAAGACAACAAATAAAAGAAGAAAAATAAAAGTGACAACTTTGTTCCCCTTCACGAGGAAACATTTCACATATTGCTGCTTTGGTTCTGTGCAACAGACAAAGAAAAGGAAGATTGGGGAAGAGACCCATGCTGTGCAGATAGCAAAGTCGAATGCTTAAGTACTTGGTACTACCCTACAAGGACTAGATGCCAGGTGTTATCTATATTTAGAACTAATCTAGAGTTAGATGTTGGTAAAACCAGGGTAGACTTCTAGTGTCTAGATTCTAGACGTAGTACACTGCAGTATCTAAATCTAGAATTAGATCTAGACCAAGATAGATAAAAAAAATATTGAAATTCATATCTAGATATAGTTTGGTTGTTGGACACACTCTGTGTGAATAGCCAGTATCACATTAATTTTCTGTTCCCACTTTGGAGGCAAAGTTTATTCAGTGCTTTTACGATGCAAATTGAAAAAAAAAAAGCAATGCACATTATCTTTTATGAAGTGAATTAAAGCTTCCTACTTTATAAGTAAGTAAATTATATTCAAGCAATTTTTGTGACTCTTGAACCATCAAATTCACAGACTTGAAGTAAAACCTTTTTTACATTCAGCTTTGAATCAGATTTAATAAACTATACATTTGTTTATGAGGTGGGTGAAACTTCTAAAAAAAAAATACAAGATATAAAACAAACACAAATCAAGCCTTGCATTAACAAAACGAAAGATTTTGATTAACTTACACTTGTGACTCTGGTTCAACAGCTGGTATTGCTGTAAGAGACGGTGAGGAGCCTTGCCCTGGGGCAGATGTTGGAGCAGAACCTGTATGGAAAATATTAGAGCATTGACACTTACAACACTTTTTTTTTAAACTAAAGAAAAAATGCAAATATTTTCATAACAAAAGGAAAAAATGCTTAAGTGAGTAATCAACATAAAGATGTGAAGTACAATTTAGTGAATAAATTTTCAGAACACAGTGAACAAATTTTTTTTCAATTATGTCTAACCTTTATTGTACATAAACTTCCCATCACCTTTAATAAAAAAAGAAACAAAAAAAAAAATCTACAACAAATAATTCTATTCGCTTTGTATCTCCTTTAAATCAGTCCACAATGCTTCGATAAACATGGACCTCATGTACCATAAAGTTAAAATATTTATTAACCAATTCAACCCTCTCGCAGATCAATTCCCGTTATAACTGAAAATAGCTGCGCAGCATGGTTAGCATTGCTCTATTTTCCAGGCTGATGGAAGCTGCCCTTTTATCTGAAGGACTCACCCTCTTGGATGAAGTAGCTCTCATCAGGTCACCTTCAAGAGCTAAACAAAGCCCTATTTTCCCTACCAATCACCCACAACCTTTCATAAATATCTGGAACTTATCATATCCCAGCGCCTACTGACCTTCATTACTAGTTTCGAGGTTTGTTGTGGCAGAAGGCGAGTTGATCCCGGCCATACCCAGGGGAGAGAGAAGTGTGGGTGTTTGCACAGGCGGAGAAGACAACCCTCTGAACTCAAGCCCAGGCGGAGACAACAGAGGAACAGGCGATTCTTCTCCCTCTGAGCTTACAGATGGCGACCTGAGGAGCTGGAACCCTATTGGTGCACTTGAGTAAGGATATGGAGGTCTCCCTCGCCTCCCACCCCTTGTTCCGCGATTTAGGGACCGACCAGGGGTAACCACACCTCTCAATCCTCTGCTCACACCTCGGGTACCAAAAGGTCGACTGATTGGTCTCCCTAGACCTCGACTTCCTCTTGGTCTGTAGTTGAAAAGAAAGTTCTCCTTTTGAGTAGAGGTACTTTGAAAATTTTTTTTTCTCTCATCTATGAGATAATAGACATTTGCATCATATGTCCTCAGGGAGCTTGCGAATTCAGATATTAAAATTCCATAAATTCGTTAAATAGAAAAAGAAAATTAAGATCTCTTCATTATATGGTTACCATAGACCATAAAACTTTGACCAATTCCCCATATAAATAAAAACATAATGCTAACATTAATAGCATTAGAAAAAGCTGTGATTTCTAGGTTGTTGCAATATTTTTATTTTATACATGGTTTAGAACTTTATTCTTGAATCCTCGATGTCAATAACTTTTGAGGATTAAAGTAGATATGGTACACATTGGTGACAACAATGCCAAATTTTTTCTCTGCCCAGATATACTAACCTGTATAGTTTTTAAACCATTTTGTAAGCACAGAGCACAGAAAATTAAAACATGATAAAATGTCTGAAATGGCTGCCAAGATATTTCCAGACACTTTAACCTAGTAATGGTAAACATGAGCCAAAAATTAGACTTAACCAGACATACCCAGGTTTCCGAAGTGCCGGGTTTAATCCGTCTTTTCTAGGTCTTCCCCGTCCACGTTTTAACTCCACTGGAAATCCACGGGCAGCAGCTCTGACAAAACCTGAAGTTTCTGGTAATAGGCAAGGGGCACCTCCACTCTCTTTAGTTTCACTTGTGGATTCCTCCTCCACTGGAGGGCTTGAACTTACACCAAATACATGCTTCTCTTGTGGATGTAGCGGCTGCTGTGACAGAGTTGAAATCAACTGCTGTCTCTTTAACTTTGGAGCAGAGCTTGCAGGGTTGAGAACTCTCTGAGATGAGGTGGTTAGGGAATCGCTCTGTGTGGCTACTTTGTCAGTTGTTGAGGTTAGTGAGGTTGTGTGACTGCTGGACGATGATGATGATGATGACAAAACAGGTGCAGGTGAGGTTTCTTGATGAATTTGTTGGCTGGGATTTGATGAAGATAACAATGGTGGTGATGAGGACAAAGAATGTGATGCAATCACGGGCTGTGTGATTGTTGTTGTTGTGGTTGTTGATGCAATGGGGAACGTGTGTTTAATATTGGCACCATTTTGTGGCAGAAGGTGAGTTCCTGATGACCCAAGATTCTCCGTTTCACGAGAGGTGTTGTTCTCTTGTGAAATCTTTCCTCTTTCCTCTGAAAATTTAGAAGATATTAATTATGAATAAATAAACAAAAGTTGGCTTGATAGAGAAATGAAGTGCAAAATAAAAAAATGATGTATGAATATATATAAATGGAACAAATTGTAAAAGTTCTGTTAACATCCATTCCACCATACCCAGTAGCTCTTTTCCTACTGCTATATTTAGAAATGTCGTATGCCATTGGTTATTTAGAAAATAAAGCTTGAGATGTTATATGCAAAAGATAGGAAAAAAAACCTCTCAAACTGACTATAATGTAAAGAGCTGAATGGCTCACGTCACACTGTTCTCAAAAGTTGTTTGAGAAAAAGGTTTTTAAAATTTAAAAACAAAAAAAAAAAAAAAGGAATGTCAGATAAAGACAATCAGAGGACTGTTTGCTTACCACGAAAAGCAAGGGTGAATATGTATATAGTGCAATATAAAGCAAATTGCTGCTGTGTGTAGGGACAAAAATAAGCAAAAAGCCAGGCATAAAAAAGAAAAGAAAATGATTTAAAAAAATAATTAAAAGCAGTCACTTTGAGTTTTACATCGCAAAAAAAAACCAAAAAAAAACAGCATAACATTTTGGTTGCACTTATAAGCATAGACATAGGGATTCATTAGATTTTTTGGGGGCCATCAGAAAAGCTCACATCCACAATCAACCTTGCAACTTTTGACTGATGTCATGAAATGGTCCTCTAACAAAATAATTCTGACCCCTCGTCCCTCTCTCAATTTTGCGCTAAACACAGAAAATCATGTCCATAATATGTGCATATTCTAATGCATGCGGCACATATACAAAAAACAAGAAAAAACATTTAAAGCATGAGGAAAGGCAATACATCACCTTCCATCGACTGAGTTTGTTCTGGTGGTCAGGTCCAATGTTCCCCCCTCACCCAGTCTTAAAGAACAATCAGTGATAAAAAAACAGCTGTGGTGACACTGCAAGAGCAGGAATGAGCCTGCTCACAGCTGACTTTAGCCCAACACCTTCTGCAGTGAATGTTAAGCATTTATGCGTGTCAATTATTTGTTGGCATCTGCAGAACAGAAACAGAGTACCTTGTCAATGCCTTCTTTACAAAAAAAAAAAAAAAGGAGAAGAAAAAAAAAAAGAAACCAAAATAAACACACAATCAAAAAAACCTCCACTAAAAAAGCAAGGCAAAGGGAAAAAAATGTTTTTAAAAAAAGTCCTGCCATTTGATCCTTATACTTTGCCACTGCTTGACAAAGCAAATCAGTTGTTTTTATGAGAATTTTCTATTATTTTTACCAGAGTAAAAGATAATCATATTTCAGTATGTTTCAGGGATAGGTTGCAAGAAAAATGTTGGCAATATATTATCATTTCACATACACCAAAATGCCACACACATGTACAAGAAA
>BLXT01002311.1:777036-788575 GCA_019648995.1 Plakobranchus ocellatus | reverse complement strand
ACACACACACACACACACTCCGATTTGAATGTATGTTTTCCGTGGATTCCTGAAAATATTTTATCAGCACTCACCAATACCTACTGTTATCTGGTATATGTCATATGTTTGCCCGACACCAGCCGTCATGATACTCAAAGTCCATGCTGCAAATTTGACTCTATTCCCTGACGATGTCACACAATCATTTTATTGCGCGATGAAATATTTCAAACATAGCCTCGGCCACCCACTTTGGGGCCACTACTCCGGTCATGATTGATGTGACAATCACGAAATTAGCTTTTCGACGAATAGACCCAAGTACTCAAACACTTCCCTGTGTTATTCCTCTGAAACGGCCAAGTCGGGCAAACATTTTATGAACGTAATTGAAATAAAACGGAAAAAAAGTATTACAATACTAATTAATGACGCATAACGAAATTATCATGACGTTACAAGGCACTGCCGCTTTCCGACCATAAAAAATCATTGTCTTTGTTTTCTTCACGATTTGTTAATTAGGCTTGCAATGCTTTATGACAATCATATTTTTTAATAATGGAGCTCCATGGTTAAAAAAAAATAAAAAGCAATGCGGCAAATATTAAGCTGAAAAGAGCAGTGTAGTTGTTGTTCATCTACCATAATAACCAGAGACAATAATTAACGCCTTCTCTAGAACATCAGAGGACTTGAAGCAGGACAGTTTTTGAACCAACCACAGTGCTAATATATATATATATATATATATATATACACACACACACACACACACACACACACACACACATATATATATATATATATATATATATATATATATAATTTTTTTTGTATTTACAAAATCGTAATCCTTGGTTACATAATATAGAATACCATGTAACCAAGGATTACGATTTTGTACAGAAAGAACCAAAGTTTTGTAAGCTCTATCGGTCGCCGAGAACGCACGCCATTGAGACAAAACCGTGTAACCAATTCGACCTGGTTCCCCAAACAAGATGGGATCGGGTCTAGAAACTTAAATACTTGAAAATGTAGATTGTTCCGTCAATTTTCATTTTTTAAAAAATCGTTGCGTATTAGTTTCCCTCTTTCTGCCTGTTACACAACCAAATCTAGGCTATGCATTACAAATTTCCTTTTATATCTCAACATAACGACCCTACTTTTGTGTAATATGTCAGCATGTTAGGTATTAGTATTACGCATTAGAGCAGTATGTGGCCCATGATTAACAAATTCAATGACCTCTCGATCTTTTAAGGCTTTGTAAGATGAAGCTACATGTACACTATAATGATGCGAACTTATCATTAAACAAAATTACAATATATACCATTTCAAATGGTCCGCAAACCCCAGATTGTTTCTAAACTCTACAAGTCTTGTACTAATCATGGTGGTTTAAGGGCTTTGCAAATTCGTTTATACTGTATTGTAAATTCTAGTCCCATACCGCAGGATGTAAAACTTCATAATTATAGCAATGAATAAAGCTTTTTGAATGTGACTATATTTTTTTTTTTTGTTCCTTGTGGCCAGGTCAAGGCACTGATTGATAATGATAACCACTTCACCTTATATCTTATATCCCCGATGCACGGGATTGCATGCATTGTGAGGACACAAAAGCCCTTTTTTGTGGGGTGTTTCTTTTCTAAAGACTCATAATAAAATTATCTTATTCCCAAGTCGACGCTTCGGGGGATTAGATTATAACCGATTATAAAGTGTAGAACAGCGTGTAACAACATGAAATATTTGGGCCTAGTGCTCAAAAACATCATGTTTTATTACGGTATTATATATAGCGGTGCGGCCGCCTTTGAGTGTATAGGGAGTTAATTATGCCATAGGTTGTCGCCCCCCGCTGAGAGAGACAATACCCTAACAATTCTCCCTTTGGCGAATCAGACGCTTATTGAAAGACGATATTTCATGCGCTTTTGGTTTTGAAAATTATGATTGATAGGCATGTCATGTGAGAATTCATTATGGTGGACAAGAGTACGGCGTGATCAGGTCTGGTAGAGGACATGTGATGTCATTCCAAGGGCACGAATCGATTTCACACAGGCCTACACTTAGTATTTTTTTTACATGATTTTATCATTGCTTGAGACAAGTCGGAATGGCCTCACCCAGAGCTGTATTAAGACCGCTTCAACAAATCATGCGGCACGTTTGTGAATATTCAGCCCAAGGTGAAACGTCCGACAGCACAATGTTGAACTAGCCTCGGAAAATAAAACAAAACAAAAAAAGCAAACCTGTACTATTTATGATCTCTGTCTAAAATAATTTCGTTTTGTAGCCCTTGTTGTATGTACAATTTCACTATATGAAGAAAACAAAACCCATTGCTATGATGAACATATTAAACCGTGTTTACAATAAAACGAATTTTCTCAATAGCACTAGTCAGCTTTATTTTGCCCACATTAATCTTTTCGTTTTCAGTTAAGTTTAACTAGCCCCAATTATAGATTATTTTAGTTATTTTAAAAATTTTACTATGACAGCCTACTCTCGTTTCCGTATGAATTATAATTTTTATGCGCCTCTTATGAGCTATTAGTATTAACGGATCTGTAGATCTTTACTGCCACACATGAAAATTGAGATGATTAAGTGGCACCATTTAGATTATTCAGTGTAACGTAACTTGGCTTCCCACCTCTTCACTTCGTAGAGGGCTGAAGGAAGACGTGCATGAAAGCAAAAATGTACTCAAATTTTTATAAAGGTTATAAAAATATATATATATATATATATATTATATACATATAAAGTATCCTAGTGTTTGACCTGGCATAGTGTACGATCCCAAATCATACAATAACAGCGTACTTACGCCTCCTCTATTACACGTACACACATGCATGTCCCAACTGGCGCTTCAGAGCTTTTTCTTTTCTTTTTTATTTCCACTGTATGCAAGTCGTACCAATTAGGCGGATCATTTTCCGATGTGAATGTGAATTAAAGCTCTAGAAGTAGAATTTCCACAAGGATTAAAATACAAAAAGTACATTGCGGTGAAAATAAATGATTTTCATATGGTACTTTAGATTTGATGTCCATTCTGTCACTAAGACAATAGCAAGATGGTTGCTATTCATTTTTTAAAACAAAGATTTTCCCACGTGCGATTTGCTGACAACCATCAGTTTTGTTTGCTATTATAAATGACGAATGTGTTCATTGCATCTTTTCATTGTGATAAGCTACATACTAGTATGCATACACACACACTACAGTTCCCATTAGGATGTAAAATCTCTTTATGATAGTGGCACATTTTGAATTTCAATTTATTTAATTTGGGCGACCTTTACTGCAAAATAGTCGAAATAAACTGTCCGTTTTATAATTCTGAGGTCAAATTGAACTGCCATCGAGTAATGTACATAATATTTCACCCTATTATGCCTAAATTTACGTCTATTTCCTTCTTCACAGCAGTTTGATCTCACGATTCGGACTGCAAGTGCTTCAGACATGTAATATAATCAGGGGTCTCACACTCACAGGATACTTGCCCAGGAGTAGCAGCGAACCAGTACACAAACAACTAAAGAATTGGATCCATTGATAACAATAAAATCAAATGTGTCTGAGCAAAATGGACCAAAGCACAGCCTGCTCAGAGCTATCCTCTTTGCTAATTTAAGCCTAGAACATTTTGTGTTCAGGTTAATAAAGAAGTGTGATATCATCAGTTTTGAAAATAGGCATAAGACGCACATGCGCACACCCACCCACTGTGTTTCAAAATAGAATATAGAAAAAAAAACAAAAGCATAAGTTTGTCTTGAAGGGAATTTTATTTGGAAACATCACACCTAACAAAAGCATGCTTGTTTTTTAACAATCACCTCCATCAATAATTGCAAACAAAAAACAAAGACATAGGAGTGAATGAATGCCTTGTCATAGACCGCAAAAGAATTAAAAAAAAAATTTACTCTAAAAAATTTTAATCAAGTAGAAATTTCTTCTGCCACTTTGAAATTCAAAATTATATAGGCTATGTCTTAATAAGTTAAGTTATAACAATTGACTTTCCATACCTTATCTCACACAATATTATACAATAAGTTAAAATAAAAACCCACACACTTTATCCTCATCCACAAAAGAAGCCTATAAAGCTCATTAATATAAATAAATCGTTACAGTTCATGGACGACAAAATCTATAAATGCAGAACAATTTGGCATCTAATCTTAACACCTAAAAAATCCCCATAACAGCGACATTTATGTATTGTTATATGTGACAGTCAGGGATAGAGTGAATGATGAAAATACTTTTAGGTAAATCTTCTTTCAAGTATACACTGCTGCAATCAAACAGGTATGATGTTAAAGCTCATATATGTTGATGTTTAATTAAAATGAATTAATACTTAGGTCAAGGTCTCAGTCAGAAATAAATACTCGCTTATGACTGTAGCCAGTCACTACATTGTTAAAAACAGCAGAATTTTAGTCTTGTTTGATATGTTTGTTTTTTTTTACAGTATTTATTTAACAAATTGTAACAACAAATTGAAAAGATTCATTAACAAAAAACAGGAAGATTTTGAAAGGAAAGTTTGCACACAGGGGTTTCATAGAATCACCATAAACAAACACAAAAGAGAAAAATCATATGTCAAAAAAGGAGTGTTTTATGTACATATTTACAAAATTAAAAAGTGTAACAAATATTTCAATGCAAGCAATATGAAAATGTAGAATTCCAACTGGAAATGTGTCGTACCCAGTCTTTGAGAATTGCATTCAGACCTTACAAGCATTCTCTCAATCGTTATTTTTTTTTTATCACTTTGCACAAAACTTACACTCATTAACAATAGCAATGACAGTATTCTACCATGCATAACCAAAAAGCATCAAGCAAACATCAGCACACCTATTTTGCATTCATTAACTCTGTGTTGTGTGTTTTTGACATAAGCAACAGAATCGAAAAGTACAATAATAGACAGATTGAATGGTTTGAGAGATTCGTAGTTTGAAGGACAAATGCCATTGCACTGGGTCCAATTGGCAAGTTCAGAACTTTCCGAAAAAAAAAAAAAAAAAAGGCTCACAAATTTATAGGCACTGACACAAGCTTAAATCCCATCATGGGCCAAATTTTTTTGTAGTGTTTAAAATTTTTTTTTGGGGGGGGGGGGAAAAAAAAGTACAAGTTCCTTTGATCCAATGAAATCTCTGGAAGACGAATTTTGCAAATAGTGATATTCATAGTTGGAATGGCAATGACAGAAATAATGTTAATTCAAACCCCTTAAGTTAACAAAAAAAAAAAAATTCAATTACTTATTCACATTGTGCACAAAGCCTGTACCCTGCAAAGTGTTCTACAGGTTGAAGGCCTTCGTCAAGCCCAGGCCAGGTATTGGTGGCATGCTACAAACTCATGCCTGGAACAGAGAGGTCCCTGCAGATTTCAGGGTGGTTTGATAGCTCTCTGTACCGTCAGTGTCCCTCAAAAAAAAAAAAAAATCATAGTCATATTTCGTAGCTCATACAAGCAGCCTGAACCCCAAAAAATTAAATTGCAATGATTTTTTCTTTCTTTTTTAAAGAAAGGAAAAAAAAAGCAGCAATAAACCCTGAATCTTTCCCAATAATCATATGCAGATAATAATAGTCACTACAAATACAGTATCTGTAATCTGATTTGGTTTCAAGAATCTAAACCATTCTTAACAAATGCGTACCGTTTGCCTCATCATGCCCCTTGAAAAAGAAAGAAAAAAAAGCATTGATGAATTCGAAACAAAAATGGTTGCATGACAGGAGTTTGCCCATTGAACATTGGAATGATTTTCTTCTGTGCGAGTCCACAGTGGTACACAATTTTATACACGTCTGTACAAATGACAGAACAATATTCAGTTACATATGATCAATCTACAAGTAAAATAGAAGTTCTAATCTCTCTCCTGTAATAACATATTAAGTCACCTTTGACAGAAATAAATGAGGGAAAATGAAATTTATGGTAACCAAGTTATTACACTAAAAAAAAATAAAAGTTACACTCAATAAAGGCTTGCAGAGATTCAAATTTTATGTAATCTTTAATTGCTTAGGAAAAAAAAAACTGCACTGTTCGGCATAGAGAAGAACAGCATACTGGGATGGGATTAAGTTATAATATTAAAAAAAAAATTATTGGGTTTGCAAAATAGAATCTTGAGACTCATGCTTGATTTCCTTATGAAATCAAAGGAATGGCACTGTGTTGCAAATTAACTTAAGATTTATCCTCTTCATTGGTAGTTTGTCAATGGCAAGGAATGAGAGGGCTGGAGGGAAGCATGAACAAAATAGGTGACTAGGTTATTTAACATTGGGCTCCTAACATAAAAAGTGATTGATTTAGTTTACGCCGTCCATGACTACAGGGTAATTTTCATTGTACTCTTTTCAGTTTCTTATTAAAGCTCACTCATACATGTAAACTCAATGGATAAGAAACGTCATTAAAGCAAGTATTATAGCATGGAGAGAAGTTTTTATGCATTTGCATTTCACCATTCTTTTCTTACGTGTGCAGTACTCTGGTGTTGATGGTATTATGTTTAAAACCCATCTGTCGTACCTTGTTGACCAAAGGCAGTCAACTTAAATGATTGAGATCAAACTGAGAATCAGCTTTCATTGGAAAAAAAAATATCAGCCTCATTTATAGATGATGAGCAAAGAGTTTTTAGTAAACTGTTGAAAATAGCCTGCTTCACAGAAAAGAAATGTTTTTTTTCTTCTTCCTATTATCTTATGTTGTTAAGAGAACAAAAAGAATAGAGAGGGAAAAAAATTTGTAAGAGCAGGATCTTGTTTCAATTGCTAACCTTAAGTTTGGTTTAGTTTTTGAATGTCGCCAGTCCACAAAGTGATCTCAGGCTTTCAGGGCCTCTGACAGGCCAGGGTACCGATGGCGGGGCTCAAGCCCACGACAGAAGGGTCTTGGTAGATCTTAGGGCGGATTCGCTATCCACAATGCCACGGACGCTCCCCTGATTTTATAAACGCTTACATTAAAGCATCATTTAAATAATGTGCAACCAGCAGTAAAAATACAGTCAATTTGCTCTTACTACTGCTAAACTATAGACATATTAACAATTGTTGCATCACTACCAACATTGACCTTTTTACTGTCCTTTGTAGAAAGAGTTGATTGTACTGGTTTGTAAATAGTATCATGGGGTGCAAGGAAGCCATTGCTTGTTGTATGTCCAGACTCAGGGCTGCTACTGTTATTTGCTGCTATAAGTGGTTCCTGGCTGGCATCCAAAGCCACTTTCTCCTGTGGCGCATCCTTATAGGTGACTCTGCGCACAGAAGGAGATTTTTTAGCTACACTGTTTTTTCCATTTTGAGAGGAAGAATTGTCTCCTGCAGGACCGAAAATGCGGCGGGGCTCTGGGGGACCTTGTTGATATGAAGAGCTCAGTTGAAGATTCATTTTGGAGGAAACAACGGATGAAAGGTGTGATATTTGCACGGTGTCCTCACTGTCAGAATCTAAGTCTATGCAGCCAAGGTCCTCCTCTGATAGAGCGGCTAAACAAGAACATTTCTGTTCACAGCAACAGCAACATTTAGAGAACAGCTTACCCAGTGACTGTAGAGCCGCGTCCAAAGGTTCAAGTGAGCGCATGAACTTCGGCAGGAATTTCCAGTTTCTCAGGCACAAAGGCAGCACACCATGCAGAGCTTTGGACCGCTGCATAAAGCTCACAATGACCACAAAGGCGGCCAAAGCTAAAATAACACAGAGGACTATGATGAACGCAAGCTTCCCAGCCAGTGATAAAACAAAGAAGAAGCCTGGGAACAGGATGAACATGCACACCAGGTATGCAATGGCAAACCACCGGTAGTAGGCTGTAGTGCGACCCAGGTACTTGGCTGTGTCAATGATGATTCTTCGCATCTTGGGAATCGGATAGAAGATTAGGATTCCAGTGATATTGAAAAACAAGTGGCAGAACGCTAGTTGCAGGGCAATGTGCATCGTGGAGGAGGAGGATGCAAGAGCTGCAAGAACACCTGTGGAAGGAAAATAAAACATTCCTATTTCTCCATGTAGATTGAGAACTCAAGAAATTCTAATATATGAGCTGTTCAAACAAATTCATAACAACAAAAAACACATTGAGAGTGCAAAGAATGTCAACAGTAAAAGGTAAAACCTAAGCATTTCTGTATAAATGGTGCAGATGGTGGTACATACTAAGAGTTTCTGTATGCCTCACCTGTAAAAGTGGTGCCAATGTTGGATCCCAGCGTCAGAGGGTACATCCTTTCCAGCTTCAGGCATCCAACACCGACCAGCGGAGTGAGGGCACTTGTGAACACCGAGCTGCTCTGGACTAAAATGGTCATGCCAGCGCCCACAACAATAGCCACGTAGCCTGTAAGCCAACCAAACGGACTCGGGAAATCAGAGTTGATAGTCTTGCGAAGAGCGCGAGCAATTTGGCCGCCTAGGAGAGAGTGCAGAAGCTTCACCAGACTGTACAAGCACAGTGACAGGAGAAGAATGGATGCAATCAGAAGTACTATGCCAGATGTGGTGTCACTCCATGCCATCTTGGAGAACAGAGAGTCACCTGTGATGAAGAAAGACAAAAACAAAAATGTTAATTATTGTTTTGATATGTCAGGATATGAAGAAGACGAGCAAAAATCTTAATTGTTGTTTTGATATGTTAGAATATGAAGAAAGACAAGAACAAAAATCGTAATTATTGTTTTGATATGTCAGAATACAAAGGATGTTTATGTAAACACACCATGCATGCATAAATAATAGGTGAGCACTAAAGCTATAACTCTATTGTTCAGTTCAAATGTTCCCTTAAAAACCGATTGAGTGGAAGTAGCAATGGTCTATATTATAATTCAGAAGAAAGGCAGCAAAGGCCACATTTGATTAGATTCTGTAAGAATCTCACACAAACTATCCAAGCCCAGACCCTGCAGAAAAATTATGAGAAAACAGAAAAAACAGAATGCAAATTAATTAACAATGGTACAATAACTTGCAGAAATATCACTATCTCTACATTATCTAAACAAATACAACACACTCACATTTCTCTACAGGAACTTTGGTCACGAATGAAGTGTTGACCATTGTCCAGTCCGGCAGACCAGTCTCATTATTGACCGTGGACTGATTCACCAACTGATATGATGTTACCTTATCATAAGAGCAGTAGACCTGAGAAGGAAAGCGAGAATCAATCCATCTTTTCACCTGAGTACAAATTGTTGTAAAGGGGGAAATAATTGAATAATAATTTAAAAAAAAAAGAATCTTAGAATAGACTAATATTTTTTTCATTTCTATACTTTCTTCATCAGAACAGTTATAATTATGAACATTGCCATACAGTTACATAAATCCACTGGACAAAGCATCTCCTTAATAAACCCTTTTTAGAATATAAGAAAATTACCTTTAGCAGTGATTTATTTTTAAACTCCTCTTGGCCCTGGGCAATCCCTGTAATCACTTTCTTGTCAACCTGGAAAAATAAAAAAATGAAATCATGATGAGAATTTCTTCTTATGCTTAAAGTCTGTATAATAACACTCAAGGTTGCAAAAGGTTATAACATAGTTGCTTATTTCAGGATGTTAACTTCAAAATATCTCAATCAGTTGAAAAGGATCAATTACACCTTGCCCAGTTACTGTGTATATGAACAAAACTAACTCACTTATGAGTATTAATAACAGACAATAAATAGCCACCTGATCTTCAAAGCTGGAGAGAGAGAGGTGACACTTGATGAACTGGAGGAGTTTCTATGCAGTGCTTATTCTCACCTTAACAATTCGACTAGTGAGGGGTTTCGTGAGCTTCTTCAGCAGATCCTGTTTGTTAGCTTTCACGTTCTCCATGTTGAGAGAGTCTATAATCAAACCTGTAAGGTGGTACAAATAGCCTGGGAACAGAAAGAAAAGGTTTTTGCTCATTTTCACATGCATATCTAGATAACAAAAAACAACTATCGACCCATAATATTTCCTGAAGATCAAGATATGATTTTCAGGTATAAACACACAAATCAAAATAAGATCTTATTTGCCATTTAAATTCATGATATTCTAACGAAACCACATGTTTTGTTCAAGTAAGAGTGATTGAAAACAGAGCTAGGCTAGTCTAAACAAATTATTGAGCAATATGGACCCCTGATTGCAGACAAAAGGTCAAATTTCCTCAATATTCAGTTTTAAACTATTTGTATAGACGTTAGATATGATACTTAAAACTATTTAACCCCAGTATTCTAATTTCCTGCTCACCAGTTAAGTGTTCCAAGGGCAGAAGGATCAGCACAGTGAGCCAGTTGAAAACATCATGCACCTGTGACAGAGAACATTGCATGTTTAAAAAAATATATCCAACGCCTATTCAAATACATCATCAAGGGTTTGAAAAGTCTGTCAAAATAATTGAATATCAAGAGCCCGTTTAACAAAAATCTTTTATGACTGAAATTAAAATAATATGTCCATTTCAGGCCAGTCTTGAGGGTTGTCTCCAAAAAAGTGGCCTTACAGAAGCAACTATTAATAAAATATATTGAAATGGTGAATCCTTTTCAGATTTCTGAAGAAACATTTTCTTTGTACGGTTGTGTATAATTGCTCATTCAGCAATATTATCGCCACCTAACCTGACTGCCACACCTCCGAATGTTTTTAATATATAGTGGTTAACTGCATCTCATTTACGGTTTTATCTACTTTCGTTTTGAAAGCCCTTGTATAGGCAATATTGAGTAGTTATACATGGTTTCGGGACCAGAGATTCGCGAAATGATTACACACATTCCATTTTCGGACCTGCCCAGAAAGCCTCGTCGTGTTAGGTTTATTGAATATTCCTATCCTCATTCAAATTGTGTTGCTTTTTACCCGAGACGAATCCAGACGAAGTAGATATTGAAGGAATACTGGTTTCAGAAATTTAAGATTCCATTCATTTTCTGAGAGAAATTTCGTTCCGGTAGATCTATTAATGATAATCACAAGCATGGGAATTGCTTATGTGAAGAAACGCAAACTAGGCCGGAGTCCGGGGGGCGGCAACACCCCCCTCCCCCCCGAAAACGATTCATCACAAAATTAAAGCATTTTGGAGGCCTCTCCGGGAAGCTAGCAACAAAATTTGCTGTCGTATAATATGATTAAAAGCCCATTTCTGATACTATAAAACTCGATTCTCGTCACTTTTGCTCAGCAGACATTTTCCCCCACGGACCGGTTAAAATTTCTGCACGGATTTTTTTTTTTTTTTAAATTTTTCACGAAAATTCGCGTTCCGCCAACAATTCCCAAGCGTGGATTCACCTCGATCGTCTACTTTCCGGTGTTTCAGGAAAAGCTCATAGGCCTAGGCGTTTGTGAAGCACCTTTGATAAATAAATTATTTAAAAATGGTCACAATCTGATTGAATCGGCGCTTAGGCCAACTGAGACCACTGATTTTTCGATAACCCCCC
>BLXT01002311.1:693674-707152 GCA_019648995.1 Plakobranchus ocellatus | reverse complement strand
AGAAAAAAGTCAAATGAATTGGTACTGAAAAGGACTAATGTCAAGCGACCACTAATTAAAACCAAAAGACAGAGGCAACTGCAGATTTGAGGCAATATTTACCGGCATAAGCGTTTAGAACACTTAGCAATCACTGGAAAGATTGAAGGCAAACGCAGTAGAGGTAGACAGAGAACATTTTTTAAGTCATGGACAATAGGCAAGGGTAGCAACAACAACTTTATTAAATTAATAGAGAAAAGGTTTAAGTAGAGGAACATGATCGCCAATGTCTGCTCCAGACCAGGTACCTGATTGAGAATTCTTTGCATTGCCCTCGTGCCTTTTTTATGTTTAACAAAATTATCTCCTGTGCAACTCATCTCTAAGTTCTGAATATGAGACGTTTTTTTACAGATCATTTTGTGACCGAAAATTGCTAGACAAGTTTCCAGTTTGGAGGCTGAAAAAGGACGAAAAACAATGTTTTCTTAAACGGAAAAACCGTTTATCTGAAAATTCATTTTATAGCAAATCAACTTAAAGAGGATTGCTTGTTTGACTTAACAGGTCCATATCACATCGCAAAAGCAGATGAAGAGAGGACATAAAACTATTAAAGAACTATGAGATCTTACAGCAAATGTCTTGAGATCAGAACAAATAAGTTTGGAAGTTGCAAGTAACAATGCCGAAAGAAAAGAATTGCAATTCCACAGTTGCTTTATCCAATCCACTTTTTGTTATAGCAGACTAATAGAATGTTTTTTGGACTAATTTGACTTTAGCAAAGTAGAAAACAAAATGCTTGAAAAAGATTATCGTTCAAGAGAACAGAAAATCTGAAGAAACTGCAAAGTGGTAAATATAAGGAAATAAAGGCTAATAATACGAGAAAAATAAACCCCCTTCATTTTGGATTACTTTTAGCCGTGTTCTAGAATTATTTATTTGCTTTCTCTATAAAAAGAGGCATGAATGGCATATAACACACATACACACACACACACACACATAAACAATACAGACATAAAAAAACAATCACCTGAGCAAAAGCCCCAAATAGATTATACTTTAATCCAGAAATGATTCCGAAACGGAATCAAAACATACAAACTACTGCCGCGAGGCGACTGTGATTCACATCACATCCCAGTCATGTATACATGGAAAAAAAACTTCAAGAAATTTAAGAAAAAAAAAAAGAAGGCAAATCTTTAACTCCTAACGGACTTACTAGATTTGATGGCAAGCTTAGCTATAAGTGACACAATTTCTGTAAATGTGAAAAAAAAAAAAAGTTTCTTTCTAACGTCTCAGAGGTAGAAGAACTATGGTCAGAAATGAAAGAGTTACTTATAGAAGTCATAGAGAAAAACGTTTCCGAAAATTTTGGAAAAGAGCATAAGAAATGGATGCACAAAGAACTACTAGATTTGATGGAAGAAAGGCGCAAATAAAAAAAGAAGTCTAATACAAAGACACAAAAAACCAACTAAACAACAACAACAAGAACAAAGACAAAACAAAAAGCAACGTGGCAAAAGAAGAAAGAATTAATTATTAATGTCATAAAATAGAGCAAAAGTTAAATATAGAGAGCATGTCAAAGTTAACGATGATAAGGAAAAGAAACTGCATCACACCAAAAGACGGAACAATGATCATAAAAAAGAAGGAAATACTAAACAGATGATCAAAAGCTGTTGAAGATCGTTTCAAATATAATAGGGGTGTAAAAAACAAAAATAAGAATAAACCTACAGGGTCTATCTATTTTTGAAAAGGAGGTAAAGGCAGCAATAAAAGAAAAGTGAACATGGAAAAGCCACTGAACCAGATAAAATGTGGATAGAAAAATCACAGTATTAGATAACTGAATAGATCTCACAACAAAACTCCCAAACGCAATATACGACAGTGGTAAAATTTCAGGAGATCTTTGTCAATCTGTTATCATAGTGCTGCCTCAAACACCAGGGGCAACAGAATGTGAAGTTCATCGAACAATCAGTTTAATGATTTTACAAAGATCTTGTCATGCGTTTTGACGCATAGAATGCTCAAGAGTCTAAGACCAGAAATATCCACGGAATACTTTAACTTTATGCCTGATTAGGGGACTACAAACATAATATTAATTTGGAAAGTGCTTATGAAAAGGTCTATACAAATAAATGTAAAAAGAAAATCTCTATTTCATTAACTCTTTAAGACATTTGATAAAGTAAAACATGAAGAGTTTTTTCGTATGCTAGAGTTATTAAACATTGATGGTAAAGATCTGAGAGTAATTAGAAATCTATACTGGGATCAAACTGCATCTGTAAGTATAGAAAGAGAACGTTGTGATTTCTTATCCATCAAAAAAGGTGTTAGGCAGGGATGTGTAATGACTCCTGATCTTTTTAACCTTTTAGTAAAATAATTCAAAGGAATTCTGATGATATTGAAAATAAATAGAGAAAATCTTAATAATCTCAGTTACGCAGATAATAGTTTCAAAAGAAGAATGTGGTGAATAACTTCAAAAACTTCTAGATACTGCTGTTTTAGAGAGCTTGTCTTTGAATGCCCAAAAAAAAAGAAAACGTATTGTCATCTCCCAATTACTTCTTATGTAAGTTTCATCAGTAGAATATGAAATACAAGCAACCTAAAATTGGATTTAATTCGCGTGCTATTGTCATTCCAAAAAGCTAAGAATAACTAAAAGAAAAAAAGTATTTTTGCCCATTTTGTTGAGAACTGTCTCCCCCCCATCTTTTTTATGTTAATACTTTTTTTATCATTCTTTGGATGCTTTATCTTGATTTTTTCATTGTTTGCTGACCCGTGATATTGCCGCTCTTTTATACTGCACTTTTTTACGAGACGAATTAATCCTCGAATGTTTGAGTTTTTTTTTGTTTTTTTTTTTTAATTTCCAGTCTTGTCGAAATAAAAAAACAACCACAACCCTTGTGAAAAGACTTTTCAGTTGACTCTAAAGCTTTTGAAAAAACAAATGAAGGAACTTAACTTTTACCTGAAAGAACATGCATTAAATGTTCAGTGCTTGCGTGAAAAAAAAATAAAACAACAACAAAATTCAATGACTTATGTTGGCAATGCAATAATCTCTACACACTGTGGTTATACTATGTCTGCAGATTCAACTCCATAGGTTGAATTCTTAACTATATGAATTATGTCAAGAGACATATAATTTCGATGGAACTGTGTTGGTTTTCGTGAATATAGCCGCCCAGAACAAAGTCATCTTGGGTGTTCTGTCCTCCGTGAGGCCAGGACTCCAAAGATGGGGCTCAAACCCGCTACAGGAAGATACATGTACATTTTATGGCATATTTACCGGCCGCTGTGCCACCGAGCCCTTCTGAATAAATATTTCCACTGCAGTCTAAATTTTTTTTGTGTGTATATGGTCTGTCTTCAACAATTTGGTCTCAGACTTTCAGGCCTCGGTCACCCCAGAGCTGTAATGGTGGGACTCGAACCCTAATGGGACTAGAAGGGCCCTTGTAGATTTCCAACACCACTTGAATGAAGGTGTTCATCGAATGCAAACTAAAAGAAAAAACAAAACAAAACAAAACAAGCTATCTGAGATCTTCCTTGTCCTAAAGCAAGACATGTTGCAGCTCGTTCACAAACTCAGTCATTTGTAGACTAAATAAACTCATTTTTATGATAGGTTTTGTGTCGAGATGATTGCCAGTTATGACAGACATGAAACGCTTGTTTTATCCCATTAGATCTACCTGCCCTCGTATTACAAACGATTAAAAATGTAATATTTTCTTATAAATCTTGTTCAGTTCGATCATTGACACAGGAGTATGGATATTAAAGTAAGGATAATGTCTTCCTCTCTTTTTAAACTGCGATGCGGCAATTCTATTTACTTATTCACGTTATGAATTTTCATGAGTAACGGAATAGAACTTGTTGCTTAAAAAATCTTTTTATTCTCAAATGCGTATATGCAAAGAAGGTATAGATATATCAAAAGCAATGGAGGCAGAAGAGCAAATAGTGTTTGCCTCAAATATCGATTATCAGAGATAGGATCTAATCCGAAACTAAAATAAGATGTAGAAAGTTGAATGTGCAACATGTTGCATGCTCCGAAGTGGCCAGAGGCAAGCTTTGAAATGAAACCAACTCCTCGTTATGCTTTGTTCTAAAACTGAGTATTTTTGTAAATTAAAATCTTCCCTTCCAGTCTTGCCTTTTATAAATCAAATCGGTTTTGTAACGACCTGTGTGGTCTAGGAAACTTGTATAAGCAGCAAACTGCCTGAGACCCCGTGAAGTTTATTGACCAAGACAAGTGAGGGGTAAAAACGTACCTAACACTCTTAGATTATCTTATGCAATAGAAATGTTCTAGATCAAATAAAGAAACCTTATTTATTAATAGCCGACTTGGATAAGACATACTCTTAGAAACGGCGGACAAGCTAGAGATCTAGTGCGGTACAAATAGTTCAAGGCAGCATATAGTGCTAATCTTCACCAATTAGATTAAAAAAAAAAAGAATTTTATTTCAGACCTCCGAAATCATATCAAAGTTTACATCAGGCTTATTGAAGAGGATTTAATATTGCTTTGTATAGAAAAACGGTGGAATTCTTTCGAGATTAGATGTGGATGGTCTTTTGTAAGTGTTTGTTTGTCCGCCGCTTTAAAAATAGATTTAGGTTTTTCCGAGCTATGGTGAAATCTTCTATTTTGATTAACTTTGCAAAAAACAATCTTCCACTTAAAAATGTGTTAACATTTATTTCAAGGGTCTGTTTCTTTGACTTTATTCTAAATTAAGTGAATGATAAAACAATGATACGCAAACTTCTTTTCTTAGGGGAAAACCCGGTTTTTGACAGGTTTCTTGTGAGTAGCCAATAAAAAGCAAGACGACCTGAACTTTAAGACCTTCAGGCCAGGGCGCCGGTGGTTAGGCTTGACCACGCGACGCACATTGAATACGCCAGAGACGCGGACTCTTCATAGACTGTATTGGAAGTCTTTAATTCGCCGCATTGTTTGAGAGTAGAACAAGAGAGCGTATAATTGTTTAAAGCAGGATTTATTAAATACATGTTCGTGAACAAAAGAATATACCGATTTTTCTGATGTGTCGTGCTCATATTCTTGATCGTTGTATTTCTGAACGTAGACTCAACAAAGTTGTTTAATATTGGCTTGGTGTTTGTACGAACGTAAAGGCATACTGAATCTTGACGTTTGCTTGATATAAAACAGTTTAAAGCAGAAATCTAGATCTAAGAGTTGAAAAATCAAGAGAAGTTCTAGTCATCATTGCATGTTACATTCAAGAGGATATTCTTAGATTGTATCCCTTGTCTCTCGGCCAAATTATTGTCCAGAACCCAAGGCAAGGAAATATAAATTATTGTTAGGATCTATGAAGAAAGCAGACAAAAATATTGAGCTTTACAATATGTGGCCCACATATTGAATTAGCTGTCAGAAATATAATACATACTCCTGTTAATGATACAGAGACAAAGTCATTTCCGCCTCTAATCACAGCATTTCGAAACCTTTAACTCTGAATAAAAGGTTGATTCCTATATTGCCCTCTGAAATAAAATCACCCCGCGTCTTACTATAGTATTTGGTTTTATAAACTGTGAATGAAAGATTGATTCCTATTGCAGTCAGAAACAAAGTCACCCCTGCGTCTAACCACAGCCATTTCTCACCATTATTCTGAGGAGCCAGGAAAACATGTAGACAAACAGAGATTAATCATAGAGTCGAAGCAGCAGATTATAATCAACAACAGATTTAAGAATAAAGAATTTTTTTTTGTCACGCCTGTTTTATTTACCAAGTTAATTTCTTGCTTTGCTATTCTCATTAAAAAAAGAAGAGTTTAATAGACGTGGACATTTCATGTAAAGCAAAGAAAGTGGGGTACTATTTCAGACTTGTCTTTGCATATTGTCCTTTGATATTAGATTTTGTGTATTTTAGTGTAAATCTTGCCCTAAAAAACTCCTTTTTTTCAATAAAAAGGTCTTGTTTTTAGATCTATTTCCATCATTCTTCATGATCTAAACGTAGGAGTCTACGTAAGCCTAATCTATACTTAGAGGCCATGTTGTAATAGATGATAATATTGACGCTACCACTGACAGACCCTCCCAAGAAGTTGATCAGAATAAGAATAGCAAAAATCCTTCTGTAAGTGCCCTCGTAGAAAGAATCATCAAACATCGCAGCCACACATGTCGGAATGAAGCACACGATGAAGGTGGTGGCTATAACTACAACCATTCTGACCAACCGCTCCTCCTTTTGGGAAATGGAAGTGCCAGTACCAGCAGTGGTTGGTGCAGATTTGTCCTCAGAGTTCTGTTTCTGGTTTTTTGTAGACGTGACAGACTTTCTCCAAGAGGAAATCTTCTTAAGCTGGGAGATTAGAAAAACAGTGCAAGTTACAACAATTGCAAAAGCCAGAACTGGCTGTATCAGACCGCACAAGACCATGATTATCTGCTCGCCTAAGATGAGGTTTTTTTCATTTACAGGGACAATATCGAAAATAGTCGCATTCAAGTGTGGATAAAACACCCAGCCGAAGTGGAATCTCACATGCATAAATATATAAGGGCCAACAGTGAGCATGCTAATGACGATCATAGCTATTGTAGTCGTTCTGGGTGTGATAAGTCTTTTCACTTTTAAAGGCACCAGAATACAGAGACATCTTTCGAAGCTGATGAAGGCTGTGATCCATGCGGCAGTGCGGACGATATACGCCCAAAGGCCGGATCCAGTAAGTAACTTTACACTGTAAACGTTGAAAGGCAATCTTGAGTCCCTGAAGACTGGCAGGTAGCACAGGTTGGCCCACATGGAAAACACCATGCACGAGAGATCACATATAGCCAGAGCCGTAAGGCTTATGTTAGAAGCCTCTGAGAACCCAAGCCTTGTAAACACAATTATACTTAAAATGTTAGTGACTAGTCCAGACAAGTTGATCATTTGAATAATGAAAACCAGGATCCAAGAAATTATATCAAATTGTTCATCAGTCAGGAGCCCTGTCTCTAAACTGAGCAGAGGCGGGTTTTTGGCTTGGTGTGTCCACATTTGGAGAGGACTCATAGTGGTGAGAAAATTTTCAGAAGAAGCTCTTACCTCTACCTTTTCTGGATCCATGCTACTAAGGAAAATTTTCAATGTAGATTTGTTGAAATTAAACTCATATGTTGTTTAACTTCAGAGAGAGCTGAAATGGAGAAAAAAAAACTTTAATATTTTGGATAGGTTTGATTGTAGGTGACTAGAGCAACATAAGTATGAACTGCATTTTTCAAAGATAAATTCTCGAGTATCAGAGAATATTTCAAGTACAGTCTTTTAATAAGACAACTTATTCTAGTTATGTTCATAAAAGAATAAGTAATGCATAAAAAGGCTACTTTAAGACTTTATTTCTTTATAGCCAATATAACAACAAAAACAAGCGTGAGTAATCCTATGGGATTCTAACTCATCAACAATACAAACAATTCAATGGTCAATTCAAAGAGGACTATCATTTTATTTTGCTGTGTGTAACTTTAAACCCTTTTCACTGTACTGCAGAGTATAGACTGTTGAGCCTTCCATACACTCTTAGGTCGATCTGACGCCAAATGTCTTCTCCATGACTTGCACTCTTATATCCTTTCTTTTACTCTTTCCCTATGAAATCACGACAGAGCTTAATGAAATACGACATTTGTCGATCTCCAGCGTCTGCTTTGGAGCCGTTATTTTTTTCATTCCTCAATTCCTTAGAGTGAACAGGTAGCCGATTCTCTGGGCCTTCCGTAATAATCACTCTGCATATTTTATTCTGTAGAAGGTTTGTATATATCAGATGGCCATGTCTGGAATGTCATAGTGTGTGCGAATTTTGTCCACAAATTCTCGAAGATATGGAAAATACCAAGCGCATTCTCATGGTTCTCAAGTTTGACCAGTAGTGGAGAGCTTCACTGCAGCGACTGCTCTCTGATGATCCCAAGGGTGGCGGTCTGGGCAAGGATTGGTCTGTTGTTTCTGAACCCAGCTTGGTTGGCTATCAGGTCGGAGGTTACTGCGTTCCTCATCCGCTGCAAAGTGACACTTTCTCAATACTGCACATGTGATAAAGAAAGGCGTTATGCTTCTGAATAGGTTATATTAGCTTAGGTCTCTTTTCTGGGGCAGCTTGATCAGGTTTATTTTCGTACTTTTTTTTCCCTCGTCTGGAAATTCTTAAATAATTGCGGTAAGATCGTCGATATAAATTTTGGCATCCCCTTATAACGCCTTGACTAATATGCAGATGCGCCCGTTGTTTCCCCAATGTTCAGCTTTGATATTAATTTTGGAATTTATCTTTTGCCGGAATGTCACAGCTGTTGACTCGAGCGATTTGAGCTGGTTGTACAACTGTGGGATCCACAGAGGCTGCTCGGTTTATTAGTTCAGGCAAGTGCTCTGCCCACCTCTGCAGTTCAACTTTTTGTCCAAGCATCTGTCCTAGCTTTGTGAAGTAGAGGCTACCCAAATAATCTTAAAGACTGAAACAAGCACGTTCGTTTTAAGTCACTTTTATCATGTACACTAACTGTTCATTTATAGTCATGCATTGTTGATATATTGGCCGAAACACCTATTAAAGAATTAGGTGTGCAAAAATAAAACACCTGGAATTTGCATTTGAAGTGCTCAAGAAGTTTTTACAAGACAGGGAAAGAATTGCTTTTTAAAATTATTATTCCTCTAAAATAAACTGATGAAATCTTTGCGAGAAGCAAACGTTCGCCCCCAGGCCCTTTGTAGCAAAACTTTAAAAGCAGCTACAATTCACTTGTCATCATGCGCACTACCTCTCCTGTTATAGTGATGGAATATTTATATATCGGCCCAAGCACCAGATAAAGACTTAAGAGGTGCAAAAATACATCTGAAACTTGCATAAGAAACACCTAAGGAAATTTACAGGATAGGAAAGTCATTGCTTCTTTTATCATTATTCCTGTAGGAAAAATTGGTTAAATCTTTGTAAGGGCAATTTGTTTCAGGAACTTGGCAGTTACATTATGATTGTATTCCTGCCATTGGATACTCTGAGTCATCCCTATCAAACAATCTAGAATGATAGCTCACTTACGATTTCAACAATGACAAAACGTTTTAAAGTGCAAAAGACACGTTATAGCCGTCAACAATTGCTTGTAAAACAAAATACAATTTTAAGGAAAACTTTTTAGGCAATTAAAAAAAACCCGCCATTACATTATTCTTGTATCGGTTAATCTGTACAAATCTGATGATACAGAAAATACAAGAAATTAATCCGCTTGCGAAAACTTTGTTAAGAGTTTAATCAAATTTCTCTCTCAACAAAGAAAACACTGGTTCATTTCCTTCTAAAATTGTAAGTTAGGGCCTATCGATTTAAAGAAAAAGATAAAACTCTTCAAGTGTTTGTACTTTTTCTAGTTTTCGTATGTACTCTCTACAGATGTATTGTCTTTGATTTTGCACAGCCAACAATTAGAGCACAATTACATTTTCGTCATGCATTGAAATATTACTGTATAGTACTGACATTTAAAATCCATACACATCTGCCGTCTAAATTGGTTTCATCGCTTATAATTATGTATTCAGTTTTGTCGTAGAACAAGAAAACCAATCACATAACGTATCAGAAAAGTGTATTGCCACTTGTAGGTAATTTCAATGAAATTCTGAGAAAAGTTACGATAACATAATTATCATAATTGCTCTGCCTATTTTATGATGCTTTCAAGCATTCATTTCAATGCACAATCTTTAGTAAGAGAAAAAAAAAACCAGACGCAATTTTACTAAAATACCTCCTGTACAAAGCTGTTTCGTGAACGATTCGTTCGTGAAAATAGTGGTGTCAGCTAATAATAATTGCTCTGTTATGAAAATACTACGGATATGGCATTAAAAGACAAAGAACAATTTTGTAGTATCTTAAAAGATATTAATTTTTTTCCTTTTATTATTTTATGATTACACTGTTATGGTAAAACTAGATAAACATTATCTACGGATACGGGATAAAAAGACAAAAAAAAAAAAAAAAAAAAAAAAAAAAATTGTAATAGCTTAGAAGATGGTAATTTTTTTCATTTTTTTTCCTACGTATTCTATTGTATCTCTGTTCTGCTAGCAACTAAAATTTATTCAGTATTGTTTAAATTCTGCAGTGAAAATGTTTAAGCAAAGAAGCTGTTCCAATCCATAAGTCCAGTATCTATTAATGGTCGGTCTATTTTATGAAAAACGTAAAAACGTTCATTTGATAACAGGTGCAACTTAATGTAGAATACATAAGAAACTGGTAACAATAAATATTAATATTTTCTTTAAAGAAAAGCCTCCTATTATTTTCCCAAGAAAAACTTGCAAAAGATTATGATATGAATTCATAGTAAAGATTTATAGCTCTGAAATACGCACGATTCTTGGTGTTGAATGGGACACGACTTGCTTTGCCGTCACATACAGCACGCAGATATTCGAAACGTTATGATTGGGTAGAAATATTTGATAGTTAGACTAGACGTAAAAACTAAAAAAAGCTGTAGACTCTATTTAAAGGCAGCGTGCTTAATTCGATATTTCAACGGAGGTTTAAACTTGTTTCTTTCTCATTACGTTCAAGGTATGCCTGTGTTCAAAATGGAGTCGAATCAGTTGATGAACGCTAGGGAAAAAAAATCCTTTTGCTGCCTTGCTTTCACAAAACCCCATCGTAGAGGTCCATAGACGAGGGAAGTTCGGAAAGTAACAGGAAAAATAGAATTACTCAAAAAGTATTTAATTGACAAGCATGAAACTTACACATGGGAAAGATAAATTTATTGGCTACTTTTTTATGTAGTCCACGTGTAGAACGATGTATTTTTGCCACCGTGGGAGAAGCGAGTATATACCCTGTGAGAAAAAGTTTGTGTCAAGCTTGAAAACCAATCACGAACTTCACCAGTGAGTTCATCTTCATCCTCAAACTTTTTGCCTCCCAGGTGGCGCTTTAGGGGCCCAAAAAGATGAAAGTCTGAGGGTGCAAGGTCTGGACTATAGGCTGGATGGGGAATAAATGTCCCACCTGTAACGGTCAAGCCATATTCCTTTGTGCGTTTTACCGTGTGTGGGGGTTGCATTGTCGTATTGAAGGACACCTCTGCTACACAACAGTCCAGGTCTTTTGCTTCGAGCAGCACGTCTCAGCCGGTAAGTGTTTCACAATATCGATCAGCATTGACACTCTCTCCTTTTGGCAGAATATCTAAAAGGATCATTCCACGTGAGTCCCAAAATTCAGGGGTGGCCATCACTTTTGTTGCCGATTGCAGGACTTTGAACTTTTTTGCGATAGGAAAAGACGGGTGCTTCCATGTCATTGAGTCGCGTTTTGTCTCCGGAGTGCCCAGGTGTAACCAAGTTTCATCTCCAGTTATGAGGTGTTCAAGAAGCTTGTTCCTGATACGATGGTCCCCACCAGGCCCCACATCAACGGTTTCATCACCTTCTTGTTGACACCGGTGCAGCAGGATTTGGGAGATTTTGACTCTCTGGCGCTTATGCTCATAGGACAACATTTTGGGGTTCCATCTGGCAGAAACTTTGCGATAGCCGTTTATCATGGACAATTCCAGAATCATTCGGTTTGGGAATGTCAAGTTTCAGAGACATATCATTCAGTTTGACTCTTCTGTCGACTTTGATGAGCTCATCAACTCGAGCTGTGTTCCAGTCATTGTTTGCTGTGTTCGGGCGTGCAGACCTTGGTTCATCTTGCAAACTTGTTCGGCTGTCTTTGAACCAAGAACACCACTGATAGACTTGGGTCATCGACATTGCACGTTCACTGTAGTTTTTCACTATCACTCTGTATATTACGGAACATTTTGTTCCCTTTGAGAACGGAAAACGGACAACAGCTCTTATTTCCAGCTTTGACCGCACAGCGATGGGGGGGGGCGCCATTTTCAAATCAATGCTGTTTAGCAGTGCGTTCACTGATGGTGCTGAAATTTGCGCACCAAGTGTACAATGAATTTTCCTACAATATGCTGTTTACCGCTGTTTAAAGTATTGACTAGGTCAAAAGCTATGATTATTTTCCGGTTACTTTCCGAACTTCCCTCGTACTATTATTTGGTTTAAATCAATTTGATTCAGAAAATACTTTCTTTAATTGGAGTCCTGTATTCAGTTAAAGATGTTAATTAGAGATGTTTTACATCTAAAGACCGGCAATGGCACCTAAGAATCTCCATGCAATTCTCAAACTAGCAGTGAAAATGAGCGAGCAACTAATTCTTGATGTTGATCTATACCTAGGATTTAATGGTACCAATCACATTGACCTACGGTCAGAAAATAAGCTTCAGGAGTTCCCAGATTGAGGGGTTGACCCAGTCCCCTCAGAACTTCCAATCAGATCTTTAAAATTTCGATGACTAACATTATAATATATCACCTTTTCAGGAGACAGCTATATCAACCCATGCATGATGACCCATTAACACTGTTTGCTCATTGTACAGAGATTCGATGGTCTAGTGAAAAACTTTCCAAGTGCTGTCAAGTTGTCAAAGTGTTTTATTGCTCCCCTCTCCCAGTTACGCTCAATCGCAAAAATTTCACGATGTTTACGTAGATAGAAACTTTTTTTTTGCATACCCATGAGCATACCATAATGCTTTAGCCCTAAAATCCCTCGATCACAATCAGACAGTAGATGCTGGTTTTAACTTTAAAATACAAGTGCTATGTCGGGGCAGGGCACTATTTTTTTAAAACAAAGCATAAAAGCCTTCGTAAAGAGAATGCCTTTACTAGATTTAATATGCCCGCTATATGCCAAATATGTGAATGGCTATATTTTGTGTGTATTTTTTTTGTGACACCCATGCTGCGTTGCTTATAAACAACTTTTTTTGTGTGTGTCATAAGTAATTTTAGATTCGATAAGTAGTAAATGAAGTCGTACTTATTAGATCTACACCAGTAAGTCGCACATTACTTCCTTAAGTTTTAGACTGATATACTAGAAACATGTACCGTTTTTCTGAATGTCATCTATTTGCTGAGAAATCCTAGCAATTACACCTCGAAGCCATGGCGCCTTTCTCTTTCATCAGATGTTCTTAGATAAAATGTCTAAGATTTTTTCTGACATTGATTCATTTTCATGATCATCGTTTAAAAAGGCAAGACTTCGATAAGGTTCAAAATACAGACGCGCCTACTTCTCTTTTATTTAGAGCTTAGATAACTTTGTGTATACAGATACGTCACCTAAATCAGACAAATGAAACCTCGCAGTGTTTTATTATAAAAGTATAAACATACCTGACAGTAAAGCTTTTATCGATAGACTTAGTTGACCAGAATCTAATGTAAAAAAATTGCTCAGCCGTGTAACTAGTTTTTT
>BLXT01002311.1:675809-685999 GCA_019648995.1 Plakobranchus ocellatus | reverse complement strand
AAAAAAAAAAAAAAAAGAAAACTACCTGAGATCCCTCTTGTCCTAAATTAAGACATGTTGCAGCTCGTTGACAAACTGAGCCATTCGTAAACTAATGTAATAAACTCATTTTTATGACAGCTTTTGTGTCGAAATGATTGCCAATTATAACAGGTATGAAACGCTTGTTTCCCTGATTAGGCCAACGTGCCCTCATAGTATAAGCAATAAAAAAAATATATTGTTACAAATATTATTAATTCATTGTTGCCGGTGTATGGATACTAAAACTTTGATAAATGCCTTCATCTCTTTAAAAGTGCGTTACGACTATTCTATTTTCTGATTCACATTATGAATTTTCATGATGAATGAAATAGAAGTTGTCGCTTTTTATAAATCTATATCCTCAAATGCGTAAAAACAAAGAAAGCATAGAGGTATCAAGTCAATAACAATGGACACAGGAGAGGAAATAGTGTGTGCCTCAAATATCGATTATCACAGATAGGATCTAATCCGAAAAGGAAAAAAAAACTAAAACTAAGGAAACTAACTGAAATAAGTCGTAAAAAGTTTAATGTACAACATGTTGCATGCTCTAAAGTGGCCAGAGGCAAGCTTTGAAATGAAATAAACTCTTTGCAATGGCTTGTTGTAAAACTGAGTCTATTCGTAAATTAAAATTTTCCCTTCCAGTCTTGTTTTTTATAAGTCAAATCGGTTTTGTAAAGACTTGGGAGGGTTAGGAAACCTCTGTAAAGAGCGAAATACCTGAAAGTTGGTGAAGTTTATTGACGAAGACAAGTGACGGGTAAAAACGCACCTAACACTCTTAGGTTATCTTACGCAATAGAACTGTTCCAGATAAAGTCGAGAAACCTAATCTATTAATAGCCCACTGACAAAACATACCTTTACGAAATGTGGACAAACTAGAGATCTAGGGCAGTACAACTATTTCTTGGCAGCATAGCGTGCTAATCTTCATTAGATTTAAAAAAAATTACACGTCAGACTTACGAAACTATGTCAAAGTCATATCAAGCTCATTTAAGTGGATTTTATTCCTTTGCATACAAAATCTGTGTAATGTCACTGAGAAAGATGTAGATGAGATTTATAGGTTTTAATTTTGTTTGTCCGCACTTTTAAAAATAGTTTTAGTTTTTTTCCGGGCTATCGCGAAATCTTATATTTTGATTAATTTCGCAGCTTTTCGCCGGCCATACAGAACATCATCATCATCAGGTACCTTGTCTGGAACAAACATTGGCGATCATGTTCCTCCACTCAAACCTATTCTCAGTTTACCTTATAAAATTGTTATTGCTACCTTTGTCTATTGCCCATGACTTAAAACTTTCAATAAAAGTTATTCTCTGTCTACCTCTACTGCGTTTGCCTTCAATCTTTCCAGTGATTTCTAAGTGTTCTAAACCTTTGTGTAGGCAAATATGGCCTAAAAACTGTAGTTGCCTCTGTCTTATGGTTTTAATTAGTGATCGCTCGAGATTACTCTCTTTCAATACCACTTCATTTGACTTTTTTCTGTCCATGATATCCTCATCATTCTTCTAATAAACCACATCTCTACTGCTTCTAGTTCTTCTCTGTTTCTTTGTTTATCGTCCAACACTCACTATCATTCAAAAATACTGACCCTACATATGTTTTAATTAACTTTATTTTGGTTTTCGTACTTATGTTTCGATTTGCCAGTATTGTTTTCAGTTTTTTGGAATGTTTCTTTGGCCATGGCTATTTTTTACTTATTCCACGTATGCATCTGCCATCTGATGTTATCAGGTAACCAAAATATTTGAAATTTTGTAACTTGTTTTATTAGTTCGTCTTTGCTAACTAGTTTGCACTTGGGATTAGAGGATTTCTTTGAGATGACCCTACATTCCGTTTTCTTTACTTTCAAAGACAGGCCCATTCTTTCGCTCTCTAAAACTACAGTATCTAGAAGTTTTCGAACTTATTCGCCAGATTTTGCTATTAAAACTTTTTCATCTGCATAACTGAAATTATAAAGATTCTCTCCATTTTTTTAAAGCCCGAAATATCATCAAGACTCCTTAGGATTATTTCACTATATATGTTAAAAAGCTCGGGAGACATTACACATATCTGCCACACACCTCTTTTGATGGACTTGAAATCACCATGTTCTCCTTCAACTCTTACAGATGCAGTCTGATCCCAGTATGAATTTCTAATTACTCTCACATCTTTCCCATCAATGTCTAATTTTTCTAGCATACGAAACAACTCTACATGTTTTTCTTTGTCAAAGGCCTTAGAATAATCAATTAAACAGAGGTGGAGATTTTTTTGCATTTCAATACACCTTTCCACAAGCATTAACAAAATGAATATTGTTTCTAGTTCTTTATCAGGCATAAAGCCAAACTGTTTTGGAGATTTTTTAAATCTTAAACTCTTGCGCATTCTATGCATAAAACGCGTAACAAATTTTTTGTAAAAAAGGTCATTTAACTGATTGTTCTATGAAGTTCACATTCTATTGCTCCTAATGTTTTAGGCAGTACTAGAAAAAAGATTTACAAAGATCTTCTAGAATTGTACCACTATCGTATATTGCATTAAGAAGTTTTGTTGTCAGATCTATTCCTAAATTATCTAATGTTTTGATTATTTCTACCAGTATTTTGTCTGGTCCATTGGCTTTTCCATTTTTCAATTTCTTAATTGCTGCTTCTACCTCTTCTTTAAGGATAGATGGGCCTTCTATGTTTGGTTTTTTTTGCACCTATCATCTTGAAAAAGATCTTCATCATATTCTAGCCATCTGTTTAGTATTTCCTTCTTTTCCTTTAACATTAAACATTGGATTCTACACATTAGTAACATTCATTTCAATGGTCTGCTGTCTGAATTCAATCCTAGATTAGATAAATGACAGAACACAATTGTGTTTTATTATTTCTCTGGCGCTCGATGCACTCGCTATTGGCTATCAAATTTATTAGGCATGTGTGTTCGGGTAGAGAAATTACTATAGGGGGATGGGGCGGTGACGTGATAATGATACAACTTCTTTTCTTGTAATGGGGATTCCTGGTTTTTGACAGGTTTCTTGGGTGTACCCAGAAAGCAAACAAGGTGATCTCAGGCTTTACGGCCTTCCTCCAGGTCAGGGCAAATGATGGTTGAGTTTGAACACGTCGGAGACACGGGTTCCTCATGAGCTGTTTTGGAGGTCTTCAATTCGCCGCATTGTTCGAGAGTGTAACTAGAGAGGATATGACTATATAAAATAAGAGAAAGAAAACAAATAGAACTTGTAGAACTCAGATTCATCATATAGTTGAAAGCAGCAGATTCAAATTGACAACAGATTCAAGAATGAAGATTTTTTTTTAATGCGAGGTTTATTTGCCAAGCTAATTTAAGACTCTTCCGTTAATTAAAAAAAAGAGTTTTGCAGACGACAAGATTTGAGGTAAAGCGAAGAAGTCTCGGTACTACAGAGACTTGTCTTTGCATAGTGCCCTTTGATATTGAATTTGGGTATTTTAGAGTGAACCTTACACTACAAAAATCCTTCCCTTTTTAATGAAAGGCACCTTCCTTATCTATTTCCATCATTCTTCATGATCTAAACGTAGAAGTTTACGTAAGCCTAATCTATACTTAGAGGCCATGTTGTAATAGATCAAAATATTGACGCTTCCACTGACAGACCCTCCCAAGAAGTTGATCAGAATAAGAATAGAAAAGATCCTTCTGTAAGTTCCCTGGTAGTAAGAATCATCAAAGATAGCAGCTACACATGTAGGAATGAAGCACACGATGAAGGTGGTAGCTATAACTACAACCATTCTGACCAACCGCTCCTCCTTTTGAGAAATGGAGGTGCCACTAACAGTATTGGTTGGCGCAGATTTGTTCTCAGAGGTCTGTTTCTGGTTTTTTGCAGACGTGACAGACTTTCTCCAAGAGGAAATCCTCTTAAGCTGGGAGATTAGAAAAACAGTGCAAGTTACAACAATTGCAAAAGCCAGAACTGGCTGTATAAGACCACACAAGACCATGATTATCTGCTCGCATAGGATAAGGCTTTTGGTGTTCATACCGACAATATCGAAAATAGTTGCATTCAAGTGTGGATAAAAAATCCAGGTGAAATGGTATCTCACATGCATGAATATGTAAGGACCAATAGTGAACATGCTAATGACGATCATAGATATTGCAGTTGTTCTGGGTGTTATAAGTCTTTTTACTTTTAAGGGTACCAGAATGCAGAGACATCTTTCGAAGCTGATGAAGGCTGTGATCCAGGCAGCAGTGCGGACGATATGCCCCCACAGGGCAGCTCCGGTGAGTAACTTTACACTGTGAACGTTGAAGGGCAATCTTGAGTCTCTGAAGACTGGCAGGTAGCACAGGTTGGTCCACATGGAAAACACCATGCACGTGAGATCACATATTGCCAGAGCAGTGAGGCTTATGTTAGAAGCCTCTGAGAACCCAAGCCTTGTAAACACAATTATGCTTAAAATGTTGGTGACTAGTCCAGACATGTTGATCATTTGAATAATGAAAACCAGGATCCAAGAAATTATATCAAATTGTTCATCAGTCAGGAATCCTGTTTCTAAAATGAGCAGAGGCGGGCTTTTAGTTTGGTGTGTCAAAATTTGGAGAGGACCCACAGTGGTCACAAACCGTTCAGACGAAGTTCTTACCTCTACCTCTTCTGGATCCATGCTACTTGAAAAATTTTCTATGCGGATTTGTTGATATGAATTCGTATTTCGCTTACTTGAGAGATGTCTGAAATGGAAAAAAAAGATTAAGCAAAAAAAGACTTTAAATGTTTTAAACAGATGCTACTACAGTTGGCAAAACTATATGGGGAGATGGTGGTGGTTAAAACGAGTTGGTAGAGTGAGCACGAAGAAGGGGCAGTGATTTGGGGGGGAGNNGGTGATTTGGGGGAGTAGTTGCACCGATGTCGATTCATCGATATGAAAATTTTTATCATGGTTAAAATTGATGTCAAATCTGTTCTATTTCCTTTGTTATAAAATAAAACGTTGCAGATGTGCTAATACGACAATTTGCCTGGTCTTAGAATTCAATATCATTTTCATTTAGGGAGGGTTTTTGTTTTGTTTCGGGGATTGAGGTTAAAGGGATAGAGGGAGGGAAACATGAATATGAATTGCAGTTTTCAAAGATAGTTTTCTAGATTCAAAGAATTTTTAAAGTTCAGTTGGAAGATATAATTTACTGCTTGATCGATTCTCTTTCATATGACAACTAATACTAGTTATCTGTTCCCCCCCCCCCTACACACACACATAAAAGGTTAAAAAAAACAACTATAAACAATGGTAAAGCATGTATGCACAAAGAAACTAAAAGAAATAAGTTAAAAAAAAAATACTGGTATACAAAAAATGACAAATGCGATCAATAACGTATAATTCTAGATCATCTAGGATGGAAAGGAAAAACCGCCTCTATAGTGCAGATTTACTACTGAAGCGTTCAAATCGAGGGTTCTATCATTTTGTTTTCCTGTTGTAATTATTAGCCCTCTATATCTTATTCCGCAGTTTAGGCTGACGATAAGAGTTTTCTATACACCTCTGTCCAGCTGTTTCCTATCTCTCTCATGTCTATCTCTGGTCTGACACCATTTCGCTTTTGCATGATTTAATTTTCTTTGGCCTCCCTTTTTTCTCTTTGGATTGCACGGTTCCAAATTATCAGCAGCGTCTTCTAATAACTGGAATGTTTTGAGTTACCTGAGCAACGCGACTCTTTAGAGTGTACAGGGGCCTTTCATTGGCAGCTTTTGTCTGCATGAATTTGTATGCTGTTCCTTTAACTACACATTTTTGAGGACGTTATGCGGTGTATTAATCTTGAGCAAACGTTTCTTGGTATTTGTGTGAAAAAAAATCTAATTTTCACGCCTATTTACTATTTTTGCTTTTCATACCAGAAATTTGGCATCTGCTTCAACCCCCGCCTTTTCTAACAATTAAGCGTCTAAACAAAAAGAGGAAAGCATATCTTGAGTTTGATCTCCTGCGACTTGTAAGTATTGATATTAGGGGTTTTGTTTTGATTAGATCAACTTTGAGGCATGCCTTAAAGGAAATATTGAGTTCGATCATAAGCCTTTGCCTTTACTTTCTGCTGGGTATATGATGCAAGTCTTAGACATCGGCAAAGTCTGGTAAAACCCCTTTTAATGTGCCTACAAAGTGCTTTAAAGCCCTAGCCTTCTATCATCTATAAATGTTTTTATGATCTAGTCTATGGTGATTGAAAGATAAAACAAAATGTTGGATGCAGCCTTGTTTCAATCCCATTTCTATCTTGCAGCTGTGAGCTTCCCGTGACGAATCCCTCTGTAACTTATTTTATATGAGTCAGACGAGCGTATCTAGATGACATAATGTCCATGAATTTTCCACAATGTTTCATTGTGTCGATAGATTATGTAAAATGGACAGGTAGTAGAGAGTTCCGCTACAGTGACTGCTCTCTGTGGATCCCTGGAACGGCGATCTGGCCAAAGATTGGTCTGTTGTTCCTAAATCAAACCTTGTTGACCCTCAGTTCGAAGGCAACTAAGTTCTTCATTCGCTGTAAAGTGACACTTTCTTAATACTTTATATGTGTTAAAGAAAGGCGTTATGCCTCTGAGTAGCTTATTTCGGCTTAGGTCTCTTAGGATTAAGTCTCTTTCGGCTTAGGATAACTTAATCAGGTTTATTTTTCGGGCATTCTTCCCTCGTCAGGATCTTCTCAAACAGTTGCGGTAAGATCGTCGACAAGATTTTGGCATCTGCTTATAACGCATTCCCTGGCATGCAGTCTGGTATTGCTGTTTCCCCATTGTTTGGCTTGGAAATTATCTTTGTAATTTATCTCTTGCTAGAATGTATCAGCTATTGACTCGGTCGGTTGTACAACTGGGGGAATCCCCTTGGGCTAGTTGGTTTATTAGTTGAGGGAAATTCTCTGCCCTCCTCTGCAGTTCTGCCTTTTGTCCAAGCTGTCCTGGCTCCTGGCTTTGTAAAGTATAGGCTATCCAATTCATCTTGGAGCATTAAACAAGCACTCTAATGCTTGACTCTGAGAAACTTGTTCATTTTTCAAAATCGACTTGAAGAGGCCATTAAAAAATTATTAAACAATTTAGTACCGTTTTTTTTGTTTGGTTTTCCGTTGCGACGCTCACCAGAGCGGCCTCATGATTATTTGCGCAATGTGGGTGATGCTGCAGAAAAGAGACTGAAGGGATTGGTTTTAAAAAATCTTTCTAAATTCTGAAAATTCTAGTAAAATGTGTTGACTGTAAAAATGTATATCTACATGAGCCTTTGTAAGACACATCCATTTTGCTGTGGATTTAATCGGTGCCCCACAACAACCTATAAGAATAACATGTTCGCCTTCAACCTCTTTATAACAAGATTTTAATTCATTTTATCATGTATACAACCTGTCTTTTTATAGTCCTGGAATGTTGATATATTAGCCCAAACACCTGATAAAGACATAAGATGGGAAAAAAATTTACTTAAAACTTGCGTTTGAATCACCCAAGAGATTATACAAGACAGGAAACAAATTGTGCCTTTTTATCATTATTGCTGAAAGGTAAATTGATTAAATCTGTGCAAGAGCAATGCATTCGTTTCAGGAACTTGTAAGGTACATAAAGATTATGTTTTGATCCATTGGATACTATGATTCACACCTGTCAATCAATCTAGAACGAGAGCTCACTTACGATTTTAACAATCACAAAAAGGTTTAAAGTGTAAAGCACATTTTATAACAGTTTGAAATTGCTTGTAATACAAAACGCAATTTGAATTGAAACTTTATCTGGAGGAAGGCAATAAATGCCCCCTTCAATGTATAATTATTGTATCGGTTAATCTGTACAACTCTGACAATAGAGATAATACAAGTAATTGGTCCTCTTGAGAAAATTTTGTTAAGATTTTAATCAAATTTCTTTCTCAACAAAGAGAACACTGGTTCATTTCCTTCTAAAATTGTAAGATTGGGCCTATCGATTACAAAAAAAAAAAAAAAAAAAGCTTCAAGTCTGTGACCTTTTTCCAGTTTTCAATTTTACTCTTCACAGTTACATAGTTTTTAATTTTGCACAGCCAGTAATTAGAGCAGAAGAAAATTTTCATCATTCATTAAACAAGTTACTGTACAGGACTAACATTAAAAACTTACACGTATCTGCCATCAATATTGGTTTCAGTGTTCGTAATTACGTATTCAATCTTGCCGTTGAACAAGGAATCAAATCGCTGAAAGTTTAAGAACAGTGTAATGGTATTTGCAATTATTTTGGATTAAATCTTGAAAAAGGTCGTCACAAAATGTTAGTCATAAGAGCTCTGCGATTTTAAGATGTTTTTAAGCAATCATTTCAAGGTAAAATCTTTGATAAAAAGAAAGGAAAAAAAATCAGATCCAATTTTACCAAAACACATGACGTATACAGCGGTTTCGTGGACGAATTGTTGCTGGCAACAAAAACGTCCGCTAATGATGATTGCACTGTTATGATAACGCTAAATGAAAATTTACTACGGGTATGGGATTAAAAGCCAAAAGACAATTTTGTAGCAGCTTTGAAGATGGTAATTTTTTTTCCTTTTCTCCTACCTCCTGTACTAGATTTCTACTCTTCTAGTCACTAAAAGTTATTTAATGTTGTAGATACTCTGCAGTGACAATATTTTATCAAAGAGAATGTTTCATTGAATACGTTCAATATCCATTAATGGTCGGTCTATTTTGTGAAAAAAAAGTAAAAAAATGTGATTTCATAAAAGGTGCAATTAAATGTGGAATACTTAAACATATAGGTAAAAATAAATGAATTGCCTTTTCTTTAAAGCCCCCCTGTAATTTTTTCTATAAAAACCTTTCAAAGATTTTCTTTTTTGCTTTAGATTGTGAATGCTCAGCAAAGATTCATAGGTGTGAAATACAGACGGATCTTGATGTTGATTGGGACACAATTTGCTTTGCCGACACATACAAAACACAGAAATGTTAGGATTTGGTGAAAATATTTGACATAAAGACTAGATTCAAAAACTTCAAAAGCTGTAGGCTCCCTTTTGAGACACCATGCTTAATTCGATATTTCAACGAAATTTTTAATTTTGTTTCCTTTCTCACTATAATAAGGTATGTCTGTGTTCAAAATGGAGCTAATCGGTTTATGAACGCAAAAGAAAAAAAAAAACCTTTGCCGCCTTGCTTTATCAAACCGCATCCTAGAGCGCCGTATATAATATTTGGATTAAATCAATTTGATTGAGAAAATACGTCCTTTCATTGGAGACCAACATCTTATTATAATGAAGCTAAGCTCAAAAGTGCAATGCCTACAGAAATTTTTGCGTGGCGTCTATAAAATTCGCAAATATATAATATATATTTTACTCTAGATCATGCCATTTTATGTGGGCATATTTTAAAGTCCGAAATGACATTTTGTAATCCTATTTTAACCTTATTTAGCTTACGAAACTAAATATGCAGGCAGACATTTTAATTACAATAATGTTCAGGAACTTTGTACGCCGCACGTCAAAGCTAAATAGAAAAACAGCATTGAATATTTGGTGCTTGACTTTTGTTTTCTTGAGTGAAATAATAAAAATCAGCGGCGGGTTTTGCTAGTCTAGTTTAGTTAAAGATATACATGAAAGATGTTTTGCACCGAAAGATTGACTATGACACCTAAGAAGCGCCTTTGTTTACTATACACCATTCTCAAATCAACAGAAAGAGAACAGAGAGCGAGCAATAAGATCTTGCTGTAGATATATATCTAAGATCTAATGGTGCTACTAAAATTGACCTAAGATCAGAAAATCAGCTTTAGCAGTTTGCAGATCGAGGGGTTAACTCTGTCCCCTTAGAACTTCTAATCAGGTTTTTAAAATTTCGATGACTAACATTGTAATATATCACCTTTTCAGGACACAGATATCGCAACCCATGCATGGTGACCCATTAACACTGTTTGCTCATTGTACAGAGAATCGATGGTCTAGTGAAAGGCTTTCCATGTGCTGTCAAGATGACGAAAGAAAAACCATACGCCGTGTCCCAGGTACGCCTCAATCGCAAGTAAATGATGTGTACACAGATAGAAACTCTACCCC
>BLXT01002311.1:482276-493258 GCA_019648995.1 Plakobranchus ocellatus | reverse complement strand
CTGTATCTAAGTTTACTAATGCACTTTTTTGCTACCAGAAGTATCATATTTATATCGTCTATTTTGCTTTCGTGTGTTGTCGCACATAATCCCGATTTACACCTCCCAAGTAACACCAATGTTGCATCTATTTATTAAAGAATTTGTATAAGAATTTTTCTGTGCGAGACATTCAGTTGCACCCTGAGAGGTCCTTCTTGTTTCTCGAATGCTCTCCTCCCTCCCCCCAACAAAAAAACTCTCTCGCGCCTCATTCATTTCTCTCTCTCTCTCTCTCTCTCTCTCTCTCTCTCTCTCTCTCTCTCTCTCTCTCTCTCTCTCCCGCTAACTCTATTCTTCAAAAACGGATGATTTAAAAAAAATTATACTGAATCGAATTGGGATTGCAACAATATAAACTCAAAAAACTCAAAATCAAAAGAATCTTTTTATATTGTTTTATTGTATAATATTGTTGGAGAATGTTTAGAGGAAGATTTAATTTCTTTTTTTAATTATGTGAGTTGCTGTGAATGAGAGAGATAAAGTACAGATGTGGCAGACAAGCAGAAAAAGTTAAACAGATGCATTGAGTCTATGTAGTTTAATTTTTTAAAATCGAAACAACTTTACTTTTTTACTATTACTTGTTTGATTGGAATTAAAAAAAAAAAAGAAGACATAAACTTTAAAACCTCGATGTCTTAAAGCTGATCTAATGGGCTCTGTTACATTTGTTATTATAAATATTTTTTAAAAGATGCACAGATTTGAGGCCAGAAAGGAGAAAGCCAATCACGAACAAGGAAAAATGGATTTTAAAAAAGAGGTTTAAAAAAATAATAAAATGGGTTTCATTATAATCTTAGAAAAAGGAGATGGACAACAGCATTGCTTTATCCTAAAAAGTTCTCTGTTGACAAATAAATTAAGAAATAAAAACAGTACCTAACCCTTGAAAATAACACCAAGACTTGTGGTTGATACCAAAAGTGATGATAATGATAAAGGCTACTGTTACTGGTAGGCCTACTTGTTATTAATCAAGACTTTTTCCAAGCAAAATAATTTAATGGAATGTGGTATTGACTTGATAAAAAAACGAATGAAAAGTCAAGGCAATTGGGTCTAAAAAATTTACAAAATATATTAAAGCCTTTACTCAAGGAAAGATGTTCCTAAATTTTAGTTTAAAAATCATATTTTTTCTACTCGAGCCAAAAGTTGATTTAACAATCACAAAAGTTTGTTGTTTTTCTGTGTCTTTCCTTTTCTTTTCTCCCACACATATGCATCGACGGTGGGAGAAGAATTTTTATATTAGAAGAAGGAAAAATAACAATTACAGCACAATGATTACATCTGCAAGGATTGATGTTGCGAATCTCGATCTATGTCCTCACATGTAGTAATACTAATCAAGAACATATCTTCCTTTATTTCTTTTTCGATAAAATATACCAAACTAGATTTATTACAGTTACTAGCCAAATCCATTGCTGATTTTATTATTTCACTTAAGTTAAAGATATTCTCAAAAAATAAAGTTGCGCATCAAACATTTAATGCTGTTTTATCCTTTAGCTTGCGGCCTACAAAGTTGCGGAACGTTATTGTAATCAAAATGTCTACCTTCATTTTTTGTTTCTCATGCTTAATAAAGTTTAAATAGGGTTACAAAGTGTCGTTTTGTAAATCCGTAAAACAACTTGAGGATTTTAAAATATGCCCATATAAGATGGCATGATCGAGAATAACATATCTATATTTTGGTGGATTTTATTGACGCCCCACAAATTTGTATAGGTATTACACGTTTGAGCTTAGCTCCATTACAATAAGATTTTAGCACATGTTTTTCCTCCTTGCATCGGAGCGTCGATGGCACAGTGGATAGCGAGTCCGCCCTGAGATCTGAAGGGACCCTTCTGTCGCGTGCACGAGCCCCGTCACCGGCGCCCTGGCCTGACGGAGGGCCTAAAAGCCTGAGATCACCTTCCTGTGGACTGGCTATACACAAATTTATATCAAACGTATCTTGTTCACAGACTCTTACCAGTTTCTTTCCTTTCGACTTATTTAAAAGTTGTCACATCTTTCGTTTTTTTCTGTATAGTAGTAAACACCGTGAAAATCTGTCCGACCTCCATAAAATTAATGTTCCCCTAGCTTGTAGGCTACATGCTACTGTATGCGACACTTAGATCGAATGGGCTGACGTTTTAAGGTGCCAGGATCAAGCTGTTTCGTTATTTGTTAAAAATCTTTCGATGTTACTTCACTAACTTACTTTCAATATGAAATCTCCCTCTTATACATTGAGGATAGTTTAAACATTGTTCTAGATTATGATGGGATCATGACTTGTGTTACTTATCTATATCTGTGTGTCTGACTGTCTGCCTATCTATCTATCTATCTATCTATCTATCTATCTATCTATCTATCTATCTATCTATCTATCTATCTATCTATAAAAACAAAAAATAATGCCGTTTATACTTAACATTATCCAGGGTCTGAACACAAAGCTTAAAAATTCATAATGAATTCTTTTGTGGATTTTATTTTTAAAAAAATTTAATTGTTTTATACAATTAGTGGTGCACAGGTTATTTATTTGATCTTTTTTAAAGTGCTAAATCAAGTTAATAAAGAAAGTAGTACAGGACATGTAAAAATAAAATCAGAAATTTTAAATCCTAAACGAGTCGTTATTACAACGGTTCTTTAAGAAGATACTATCTTCTTTTAATTGCAGATGACTTCGCTTGAGTCAAGACTGATCAGGTAGGAGATGTAGGTCAAGGTTTTTTCCTGATTGTGTCAACTGTCTCCAGAACCGAAATATTAAACCAGCCAGATAATTTGTCATGCTAATGTTAATTATTCTGAGATAGATAAAGGTTGCAGCCATCTACTTTTTTGTTTTCCAACAAACATACATCAATGATGAAGTGCCCCACACTATGACCCATCAAACTACAACTGTCTATGCCATTTCCTAAATAGAAAGAAAATATATAATAGTCCGCATTTAAATTGGCTGCACTATCTATACAGTCCTTTGAGCGAGTGCATTGCGCCCTGATCAAAATCAGGTGCGATTTAGTTCTCCATAAAGAAATACTGGTATTAGGTTTATTAGGTGTGACATTCAGACTTATCAATAATACATGGGATTTTGTTCTGCTCTATATTGTTATAAAATTAATTATATTCCGATGAATTTGACAAAGTCATTCATTTTATAACAATAGTTTTAACCAAAATATCACAAATGAAAATTGAATTGAAAATCATTAGTGAGTGATTTTACTCGGAGTTAAAGATACTAATATGCAGGAAAAAATTCTCTTACTGTTGATGACAGAGATGATGCACGTCAGACAAAGGAGTAGAAGAAGCTTCTCCATCTTCACGATGTTCTGGTATTCAGATTTGTCTACAGTCTGTTTCACAGCATCTAACTCTGTGCAGTTTATAAACCGCAGTACAAAGTTGAAACGAATTTTCTGGCAAGAGACTTTTTTTCTATCTATATAGATGATTCAACATATTCAGAGTCAAATGGGAATGAATGTAACATTTGCATCCCAACCTTTTATAATGTGGTTGGGAAAAAAATACCAGGCTCAACCAGATTTTCTTTCTATCATTCTTTGTTCTTAATGCTGGTTACCAAAGAATTAAAGTCACGTCCAAAGTGAAGAAAAACAATATCACCTTTCATGTATTTTCCTTTAGCCTGGTTAAAGTTCATGTCACAAGGTCATGATAAGAAGCGTAACAAAAAAAATAATTATTTATTTTTTAAAATTGTTTGTTATTCAGATTTTCCACTATGCTGCATAAACCGTGGGAAAAGTAAGATTTTCACAGCCCCAAGCGTAAACAACATTGTTAGAGCAATCGGATCTTTCTTTATCTTGTCAAAAGTTTTATGCATCCTATCGTATACTAAGTTTATCCACGCATGGAAAAATCCGTGATTGGTGCAGTGTTTCTGTAATTGTTCGCGAATGAAACCAAACGAAATGGGAGAAGGGGAACAAACACCATAAAAGGGGGCGTTGCCAAAACTAGAGATGTCATTGACAGAATTTTAGAATGACATAAAAAGGCTGTAGGCATATCATGAACTGATAAACATTTTCTATGTTTACATTGTTTTCGTGTCTCTTCGAAACACGAAGATGGGACAGAAAGATAACATGCAATAACTAGAATATTAGGTGTATTTTACTTTTTGGTTTATGCTAAAGCAAGTGCATTGGATTCTGCGCAGCGGAATTCACGAAGAAATAGTCATTACAAGATGAGTATTAGGTTACTTTCACACACACAGGAACGTCGTTGTTATCCACACGCACGACTATTGACACACTGCAGATAATTACAGAATGGAAGAATACAAACATGTTATTATTATTTCTTTGAGCATTTCACACTGGTTGCTGTTATTTTTAGAATATATTCAGACAGAGGGAGAGTGCGATAAAGACTTATAGAATAAACGATTGTGTGTGTGTTCTTGTGAGAGAAAGTGAGAGAGAGAGTGTGTATGTGTGAGAGAGAGACAGAAAGAGAGAGAGAGGGTATATTATATGGCCTTTGGTGAATGCAAGAATATAGATGCTTTATTAATAGCACTTCCTTGTTTTCCTGTCTTCTTTCTGAGCTTTTAGGTTGTTCTTACAGGGTCATAAGGCCCTTCTAACTTACATGCTGGGTCATGAAGTTTTGTAACCTACATTCTACTTTTATTTTTAGAAGACTTAAAGAGAGAGAGAGAGAGAGAGAGAGAGAGAGAGAGAAAGAGAGAGAGAGAGAGAGGTGTTTAAAAGAAAGGGAGAGGAAAAGAAAAAAACAAGAGCAGGCTATAGGACTAGGAGAAATTCAGACATGTTAAACTTGGCAAGTGCTAAATGACAAGAGTTCTCTCTTGAGTTTGTATAGCTAGTGTTAGATTTATTGAGGCTAAGCCTTTTACGAATTTTTTAAATTTTTTTATTGCTTTTTTAATAGGCTCGTCTATCACAGAACAGCAGTCATAGTAACTTACAGGTCTCAACCGTCCTATGCCATAAAGATTTGAATAAGGGCCATCCGAAATTTTCCGTTTCTTCGTTCGATTTATCTTGAATAATCTTGCGGGGCGGCACTTTCACTGTCAAAAGCTTTGAGGGGCATCTTCACCCAAACAAAACCGATGGGTTTAAAGTATGGGAAGTGCGAAGCATTGAATTTCAGACATAAACGCTGTAATTCAAATTCATGAAAAAGAATTAACATGTAATGAACTGAGCAAAAAAGGCTAACAATCCAGAGTGGACGTGGACACATTCGCACGTTATGATAATATTTGAATGGGTTAAAGAGCAAGCTGGTGATTATACATCTTTATAGATATCTGTTTAATTGAAAGCCAGAAAATAAAAGAGCAAAAATAATTCTTTTCTTTGCTTTTATCAAAGCTGCATTTGGACTCTGAGAGCACGAAAATTCGGCATATTCTCATTTCGTGCCCAGCGTATTGCGTCTTTGGTATATGAATTTTAAAATTTTACAGTATTTATATTGCAAAAGAATTATATATATAAAATTTATCTCACACAGAAATAAGAAGCTTTGTTACGCTTTCAACTCAAAACTGGACCGTCCATGTCCTCTTTGCCAACACGTCTTCTCCTGTCAGAAGGAAGAAGGTTACTTTGTGCCAGTTGAGTTTCAGTAGCTCCCACGTCCTTTCCTAGGTCAACATGCCTGCCCCCATCATCAAGAGCATGGCTTCATTGTGCCATTCCAGTTCCATCAGCTTTATGGGGGTTTCTTTTTTATTTTGTTTTTCATTCAACTCGCAAAAGCAAAGCTGCTTTGAAGGAAGATTTGTTAAAGACTTGACTTGTATCATCTTGAAACGTTTGTAGAAGTCCTGTCTTATTCATGAATTAGATTTAAAGTGAAGCATGTTTCGTACGTATACAGGATGGTAGAGGCGTTGTTTTTATCACTACACAAGCTTTTTGAAGGCTTATATTTTCCATGTCAAAGTTTGGTACAGAATAGTTTTGTTTGTTTGCAGGGGTTTAATAGTTGTAAAGTTTGTTTCTTTGAAACTTTCGGAAATTCTTATTTGTCTGTTCCAGGCTAGTAGGATCTATTTTGTATTCAAGGCATGGTAAAATTTTAGGTGGAATTTGACGTTAAAGGCAGCAAAAAATCCGTGCTTTTAATCTTATCTCAGAAAAGCGAATTTGAAAGGATTTGAAATAAATCACCTAAAAGTAAAAACCAAGCGTCTCTAATTTTAGTACCAACTTTGGAGAAGGTTGATAGCAACAAAAGATTCACAATAATGCTTCTTATACTTTTCTTGTCGGTAGATTTTTTAAGTATTCAATATTTTGAGATGGCCCAACAAAAATCGCGCACATGTTTGAATACGCCGGCTGTATCAGGGTAAATGTTGGCAGACATCTGTTGCATCAGTCGATATAAACTTTATGAGTTTTTGCACAATAAACGACACCGAACAATCAAAATGTTTTAAGCACATCTGGCATAATTATGTTTAACCTCTATGAAACGCTTGACAAAAGGCATGATTTATTTTACACATTGATGTATATCTTCAGTTCATTTAACTATAAACTCAATCGCAAAAAATAGAGAAATAAAGGTTTGACGTGTATTCCAAATAATTGATTTCAAGGGAGCGCCTGCTTCTTCCACTTCTCTTGATGGCATCAAGTGGTCGCAATGGTTGTTTATGCTGTAGTTGTAATGGTCGTGGTAATTATAGTAATAGTCGTAGTATCGACGATAACCTCTTCCTTCTCACGTTTTGCCACGTCATTCAAACATGACATTACTGATGTACCTACAACAATTTAAGCCAGTCTTGTTAGCTTGCAGACTACAAAGTCCTTGGATTTGTAAAGATTTATAGAAACAATCGATGTTTTATGAGCTGTGAAAAATTGCAAGTAGACGCAAGTCATATTTCAAGATTAACACACAATGTTTGGAAATAATTACGTAAATCAAACGCAAATTTAATAACAAAGCAACAAAATAATTGGTTTTAGCAAAATAAAAATATAGGCCAATTACTACACATTCAATAGATTGTTTTTTACATCCCCTAAGTTTCTGGCGACATTTTGCGGAGTAAAATCATAGCAAAGTTTGAACTGGCAAGCGCTTTATAAACCGCACTAGGATAAAATACATACTGTCTGAACTCTTAATTTAGTATACTTGGTCATCCACATTCATAAGGTGCTAGAATCTTTTGACATAGAAATCAGTTTTAGAAAGAACAGGAAAAATGCCATAAGCATTTAAAGAAAATCTAAATATATGAGCTTATCATGGAAAAAATTGAAAAACTATGCAAGCATGCAGGAATCATGCTCTGGGTAAAACGCAAAACTCTTCCTAGGTATGGCGCTATTTTATTTTTAGGAAAAAGGAATTGATGCTGTGAAGATGTATATATCTAAATCTACGTGAGTGCAACGGAAAAAAACAAAATCATGTTCTATGTAGGCCTATTTCGGGAATCTGCACATACCCTTAGATATTTCTATAGACACCGAGTTCCTTTAAGTAACCCACTATGTGAGAAACATTGACCTCTCGAAAAGTCTGTACATGTCAGTTATACTAAAGTATTTATTCCTGGTGGCTTGAAAGTCTGGGCATTCAATTAAAATATGCTGGACAGTGTAAAGGCTGTCGCAGGCATACCAAAAAGGCTGTTCCTCATTTTTCAAAAGGTAATTCTGGGTTCGCCATATGTGACCCTCCGAAGCCTACACATTACCATCTTCCGTTTTCTACTTGCTCCTTCACCTCTTTTGCTGAGGTTTTCACCCAAGTTAGGGAGTACTTTATGGAGCTTGTTTGCCCCATCAGCATCCCAATTTTCTTACCAAATGGTGTGGATGTATTCATTTACTTTAGGTTTCAGACCGGACCAACAAATGAGTTTTCCTGAAGATGATGCTCTGTTTAGAGCCGCCTTTGCAAGTTTGTCCACATTCTCATTCCCTCAGATGCCTACGTCAGCAGGAATCCAGACAAAAGAAATGTGGAAATTTTTGATTAGATTATACAGACGCCTGATATCTTTAACTTTGAATATTTTGTTTTGAATAGCCTGACAGGCTATCACTGTGGATAAAAAAGATTTGATGATATTTGATGAGGTTTCTTTTTTTTATTTCCGTGAGCGATAGCCCTCGAGCTCAGCACTAAAATCAGAGGATTTGTCTTTCAGGCCTATTGCCTTCGAGCAGTCTGGGCTTTTCGGAAAATAGGATGCGGCTGCAACCTTTTCCCCCAGTTTAGAGCTGCGACTATAAACGGCATAATGGTTGAGTTTTTTTTTTATTTTATTCTAAAATATTCTTTCTAATAGGCCACCTCTCTAGTATCTCCCTTCTTTTATTTGGTTTTGGAAATATAAAAGTTAACCTGGTGCTCCTCTCAAGATGGTGGGCACTGGACATACTGGTTATCGATAGTATTTAGATTGATTTCAGCATTCTTTATATGTCCAAAAGTATTGGAAATAAGGTTTAGTTCTGACTAAGAATTAGCAAAAAATCAGACAATGAGGCATTAAATGTAGTATCGTGGCACGGATTGTGCGGTAAGGACTTTAATTCTAATAAAAAGATCAAAAGCTAGCTCGATATGCTGATGTTCGAGAGAGGGCTCACCAGCCTCGGCGTGCAAGCTTTTGATAGGTGACATTCTGAAAACCCCGAGGGCAATACGAAGGCCCTGATGATGTATAGGATCCAGGGCTCTCAGAACATGTTTTTTTTTTATTTTTTGTGGAACCATATACGACACTGCCGTAGTCCAACTTGGACCGGACTAGGGTGCGGTAAAGATTTAGAAGGGTGGCTCCATCCGCACCCCGGTCAGTATGGCCCACAATGCGTTATAAATTTAAAACTTTTATAGATTTCTTTTTCAAACATTTTATGTGGTTAATTAAATATAGCTTCTGGTCAAAAACGACCCTTACAATTTTAGCTTTACTCTTTACCGGGATCGACAGGCCGTCCAGATGAAGGGTGGGCTCAGTGTAAACTCTGTGTCTTTGGAAAGGGACACAGGTGGTCTTGAAAACCGAAAATCTGAAACCGTTCTCGGAGACCCATTTTTGAACATTATTTATACAAAGTTGGATGGTGCGCTCAAAATGCTGCAGATGTTTACCCTCAGCGTAAATGGCAAAATCGCCTACAATGAAGATGCATTTACATGTAAGAATCATACTTAGTTATTTATTTATTTTTAGGTAAAAGAGTATAGGTCACAAAATACTGCCTTGGGTAACACCGTGTTCCTGGTGGTTAGAAGACGAGAACGTGTACTTCACCTTAACATTGAGGTCTTTTAGGAAATTTGAACTGGAAATAGGTAACCTGCCTCTAAAATCGAAATGGAAAAGGTCTTTTGGGATTCCATACTTCTATGTTGTATCGTAAGCTTTTTCGAGGTAAAAAATAATCGCTAGAACTTGTTTCTTTTTCTGGCGAAGGCCTTTTCGGTTTTCAGTCTGACCAAGTGATGCAATAAGCTATAATCCTTCCTAAAACAGCACTATACCTTTGACAGAAAGTTTCTGGACTCAAGCACACGGAACAGTCGGTCATTCACCATCCGCTCTAGAGTCTTACTCTTACACAAGCAGCTCATGAGCGCTGTAGGTCTGTAGTTGGAAGGATCAGATGGATCCTTGCCAGATTTTGAACTGGAACCACCGAAGTCTCCCTCCAAGATGGTGGGATGTCCCCGGTGGTCCAAATGTTATTGAAAAGTTTAAGGAGAATATGCAAGCAGATTAATGAAGGTGCCTCAGGAACTGATAGAACACAATATCAGGACCTACTCTCGACTCATCAGATTTATTAAGTAAATTTTTAGTTACGTTAGGAGCAAAGGTTTATTAAATGGTTCATTATTTTTAGATAGAAAAATTTAAATTTTGTTTTTCAGCTTTTTGTTTAGTTATCTGGAATTTTTTTAGAATAAGTTTTTGAAGAGGAGTTTTTGGAGAGGGTTTCAGCCAGATAATCAGGATCATCTTTAGGATCTAAAATGATCTGGCTGTCTTTTTTAAGATGGCAAGAAGGGATACAAATATTACCTTTAATTGTCCTAATCTTCCTCCATGCAGATTTATAGGAGGTATTGGAATTTAAAGATGATACATATGACTTCCAAGAAACTTTTTGGCTTTATAACTAAATTTATTAGATTTTCTGAAGGGGCCTTAAAATACTTTCTTTGACCCTTTTTACTTTCCTGAAGAGCCTGCCTATATTCCCGGGAAAAACCAGGGCACTTTAGTTTTAAATTTCATCCCTTTATGAAAGGGTATGGACGACCTGGCCGCATCGAGCAGCGTTGAAGGAAACTGCTCGATGTCAGCTACAGAGGCGTCCAAAGAGAATCTGCATAGGTCCACGAAACGGCTCCAGTCGGCTTCTTGAAAATTAAAATTACATGTATGTACATTACAAATAAAATTTGACGAAAAGTATAAAAATAAAGGTAAATGGCCGCTGCCTCAAAGATCACTGTGAGCAGCTAGGGAACATTCGGCGGCAATAGAAGGTGAAGCCACTGTCAAATCAATCGAGGAGGTTGAATGCTATGCCGAATGAACAAACGTTTGCTCTGCTGAATTTATATTGATCAGGTCATTTTCAGCCATGAATTCTTCGAGCATCCTTCGCCGCCCATCCTGGCGGGAGTTCCACTATGCAGGAGAATGCGCATTGAAATCTCCCAGTACGAGAAAAGGCTTCGGAAGCTGCTCGAAAAGTTTATCGAGAGAACGTGTAGAGACTGGGGTATTAGGAGACAAGTATAGAGAGCAAACGGTTAAAGTCTTTTCTAGGCTTATTCTGGCAGCTGCAACATGAAGGCCAGTGTTCAGAACAATCTCTGAGAAACGTGTTCCGTTTCTAATA
>BLXT01002311.1:460637-470786 GCA_019648995.1 Plakobranchus ocellatus | reverse complement strand
TTATGCATCTCCCACATAGATCATGTTATTAATGAGAAACAGAGGACCAACATGCCTCATGACATGAAGCTATATGAAGATCTGCTCATCGTTGTGGGAAAAACAAACTTAAGATTATATGGGCACACAACAAGACCAACGGAATTTGCAAAGATTATCCTAAAAATAATGTACAAGGAAGCAGAAGGAGAGGCAGGCAGGAAAAAAATGGCAAGACATCATGATGGAACGGATACTTTTGAAATTGCGTGAAACCTCATTGGAACGCCAACAATAGAAAAGGATGGGAGAAAATAGCTGCCTGATTATCCTTTGTTCTCCAACAGTAATGTAACTAAAGGATAAGTAAACTAATATACTTATGACATTGAAAATTGCTTCAAGACCCTGAAAATGCAACCAAAGATATTGTCTTTGATCAAAATTGGTCTATTGGTTGTTGATATACATGTATTCAATATTATATATATATATATATATATATATATATATATACACACACACACATATATATATATGTGTGTGTGTGTGTGTGTGTTGTTGTTGCTCAGGATAACTGTGTTTGCTTAATCCAAATTATTATGCACGACACGAGCTGTACTATTGGTTGACATGTTTGATCCAAATCGGTCCATTCTTGAGGTTTGTGTACCAAAATCAGACATACAAACAGAAACAGACAAACAGACGGGCAGACAAACAGACATGGTTAATCCAATAGAGCTCATTATAGTAAATGGGAAGTGTGGGTTTCGTCATTCAGTAGCCATGTGATTTAGTGAGAGGTCCCCAACTTCAACAGGTGCACGTGGAGAGCTGATTAAGGCTACTCAAGACATTTCAACACGCGTTTAGATAAACCGCATGTCATACATTAATGAGAATCTCTTGAGTCACAAAGGAGACATGAAGCTTGCAATGGAAAGTTTGTCCTCTTTATCAAAGAAAAAATATTTCAGAGCAGTATTTTAGACATTGTAAGAGTATCGATAAGTCTAAATCTACCTGTCCAGGGGCCATAATACCACAACCTTTTGAAACAGACAGCATTTGAGGGTGACGTTTCTTGGAGCATTAGCGTAGGCCCACACTGGAGGCAGCAGTTCACGTGTCCAACAATACATGTTTTGAAATACACTCTTTCTTTGGTGCGCGCGTACACCAAGTCGGCAACTTGTCGAAGCGTCGGAGCTATCCTTTGTGTTTTACAGCATGGTCTTACGTAAATGGCTTTGTTGGATAAGGAAAAGGGGAGTGCCATTACGTGACCACGCACAATTTTACTGACTGTTGCCGCGCGAATCACGAGGCCAGTCTTGTTACGCAAAACATCAGGCTAACTTGTCAGTGGGTAGCGCACAGTAACTACGACATCAGTCCTTCAAGTTAGCCATGACAAGTCGCGTCGCTTCCAGTGTGGATCTACGCTAAGTTTAGCATCGGTTGTTACGATCACACCGTTTGACAAGCGCACTGGCCAACTTGGCCCCACATTACAGGCAGCGAATGGAAAACCACCAATTGTTTCAGGACAGCACATTAACCCCAGACCACCATCCAAAACATAGGACTCTTTTCCTTCTAGTTTAAGAAGTTTTACTCTTCCCCAATTTCACACCATGGCCTGTCATCATGGCCTGTCATTCCATAATCGCTGATAAACGCTCATTTTGTCTTCATTCGGCGCGGACGAAAAATGCGGACCACATTACGCCCGTACAGCGGACCCTTTCGTGTCATTTCAACAGACGAATAATATTCCGGGTGATGATAGGTGATCGTGAAGAGGCCATCTCAATAGACCGTAAACCTGATTTAGTCTGTCACTAAACAGCCCCTCAAGGCGAGGACACCACGTTTACAAATGAATCCAGACTCCACACCCGAAGCTATACCGCAGCAGCCAAGGTTTTAGAAATCTCTCTGGGCAAACAATTCGACAGCCCCTTCGTTTTCGATGACTAAGATACCAGTGCTGGGGACAGCTATGTAGCATCAGGCCTTATCGACAACTGCACTGTCAGGTAGCCGCCTCTAGCGCCACGGAAACCTGGCGAATGGACTTGACTGAGTACTAGAGACTAAGCTGTCAGAGCTGTGACTGGTAAACAGCAGCAATGCGCAAAGAAGCTTCTATCTTGTTATTTAACAAAGACATTAAAGGAGAAAGACGTTCATTTATCGAGTTTTTTTTCCCGTAGCTGTGCTCGTTAAATTGTCTCTCAAAAAAGAGCAAAATGCAATCCAAAAAATATAGGTGTACTGTTAAAAAAGTGTGGCCTTTATTTTTTTTATGTACGTCTATTTAGAGTCTTTATCTGTTTTTTTACTTCAAATTTTGCACATTAGAAAAATAGAAAGGGAACTATTAGTGGTTATTTCAATTTCGAGGATTAAAATGTTGAAATTTGAACTGTCATTTTAATATTATTTGTTTATCAATACCTATTTTGCATTATTTTTTTCGACATTATCATTTGCTGCAAAAAAAAACAAAAAGAATAAATTTATGCATTTTTTCAGCCCTTATTGTTAATATTTTTCCACTTGCAATTTAGAGTATATAAAATATACGATTAAAATCATTGTTCATTTCGCTAAAGTGCTCACAAGTTACAGGTATTGAAATGCAAGGAAAGTCAAATCGTTTAGAGATGGTATTGACCAATATGACTTTCATACAGTGCAAGGTTACTGAAGCATCATGAATAAAATTACTTAACTTGCGTCAATACTGCTAACACAAAAGGCACATAAAAAAAATACTATTGAAACGTAAAATTTAACACAAATTTATCATTTTCAAGAATGCAACTTCCATGGGGTGTGTCACCCTGCGGGCAAAGTTATGATAATCGGAGGCGTAAAACACCAGTGCTATGACACCGGATCTAACGGGAAATGGCTAAAAGTTCTATAAAAACAAAAGCCAGCGGAACCTTTGGCAGTTTTACATGAAAAGATGGTAAGTGTCATCAACAGTTTCTCACTTGTTTTACATTAGACTCACACGAAAGTTATGTCGCTTTTGTGCGATTTGAAAAAAAAATTTCCAACAATATCCAGCTCCTGGAATGTCCTTTTCTTCGTCGAGGTTGTATTTATCGGCATGAAATCCTCATTATTATGACATTAATGGTTTCAAAAAAAAAGAATAACAAAGAACTTAAACTACTAGGAACAAAAAGTTAACAGAACAGTAGTACTCTAAAGGATAGCTTCGCCTATATTAATTTCATCAGCTATTTACACGACAGAAGAAATAACAAGAATGGTGTATTGTGCAGGGAAATAGATAATTAAAACAAGTCAGCGGATACAGGAAAAATAAGAGGGACGGGAGAATAGTGAGAGGCACGGCTAGGGGAGTTCCAGAGGGATAGTGTTAAAGGTGAAATTATAACACAACAGCGGATGGAGAAAAGGGAAAGAAAGGAAGGTGCCGGAGCTAGGAGAGCGATTGGGGGAAGTTCCCAAGAGTAAGTGTAGAGGCCTTGATTACCAAGGATAGAGATTTTATATTAAGGTTGGATATATAGATTAATCGGTGAGGTGGCAACAAGAACCATTCTTTCTCTTCTTGCCCCTCACCTTTATTCTTGTGCACCCTACTCTCTACACATATTTTTCTAGTTCTACTTGCCCGTTCACCTGACATCTTTTGCACCTGTACCCTACTCTCTACACATATTATCTTTCTAGCTCTACTTGCCTCTTCACCTGACCTCTCGTGCACCTTTACCTTACTCTCTACACATATTACCTTTCTGGTTCTACTTGCCCCTTCACCTGACCTTTTGTGCATCCCAATCTCTATATATATGCATAATCTATGTCTTAAATCATATGAAGGCAACCTCTCCAGTTTTTTGCGATGGTGTCTTCTCTCCCCAAAATGTAAAAGTGCAGTTAGAGTCCTCGCCTGTGAAACAATAGAGAATTAGAAGTGCGGCAGGCACAGGCACTCTAAGATATTCTACATGTTCAGAGACGTTAGTCAGTTGCAAAGAGGACATCTGGTTTCTCTTTTAATCTGCCAAAGGGATAAAGAGATATCAGTTCAAATGTTTCATGACTGTATGAAAAATTCAATTCGTTTCTTCAACGTAGATGTTTTGCGGGTGGTTGAGGGCGGATAGATCATGCTCTACACATTACTTGCGACATAGCCCATTGCAATAGCCTTTTTTATGTATTTCATTTATGCATTTGCTGTACCCAAGGGTGAAGGTCCTATTGTCAGGCAGTAGATCAAACGTTCTTCAATGCCAAGAGGGTCGAGTATGGCAGCTGAAATTTAACAACAGCTTGTTAATTTACAAAATACTGCAAATTTTTCCTTTGCCTTTGTAAATTTTGCCTCTTCGTTAGTCTGCCTCATTGTCTTGAGCTGTTTTACTTTGCCAAAGACATCCTCAACCATCAACTCTTCTCCTCTTGTTGTCTCTTGGAACATGATCCCTTTAGCCATATGATCACACTTCCTGACAGGTCATCCCAATAGGAGTGAACAAGTGATTTTTTAAAATCTAGTTGAATGTCTGGTGTTGAAAAAGATCGATCTCTGTCCAAGAACATTATCTACAGCTTTCTCTATTTCAGAATTGAACTCACAATTAAGCGCAAACCGAGCTTCTCCAGTATTGTTATCAAATTCTTGGCTCTGAGCCTATGACTATATCTCACGCAACACGTTCTCAGCATTGAGTTAGGCGGCTTGGCTCTCCACAGAGTACATAGCTCAAGATTTCACGCATAATAATTTGTGCAGTATCATGAGTCTTTGGTTTCTGCAGAATACTTCACAGTTTCACATAGAAGAAGGAGGAGAAGAAGGGGAGGAGGAAAAGGAGGAGGATGATGAAGTATAAGAAGGGGAGAGAGAGAGAGAATGAAAGAGAGAGAGAGCATCTTGCATGGACATCTCAAAAGCCTGTTGAATTGCCTCATCGGTAGAAATATCAGAGCTATAGACTGGATTAAGTTTGAAAATATTTTTTTTTAATTTTCAGTCCTTGAAAAATAAATTCTTATCCAAAGACATGGTGCTTTCAATTTTTTGCCTGAGTTTCGACTCCGTAAATTTCTTTCGGGACATTTGTCGTACTAAATGCTCTTGCAGCGGAGAGAGGAAAAAATTTTCCTTGAATGTATTTCGAAGGCCAAAGTATGTGCTTGCTTAACTCTGTTGGTAACAGACCTCTTCAAGATTTAACTCGTCCTAACAGATGGATCGCTAGTGTTTTGAATAGCACAGTATTTCGTTTCGCAGAGAAAGAGCTCATAAACCTGAATCATTATTTTCTAGTCCTAATGCCTTTATTGCCTCGCCTCCACGAAGCGTCAAAAATGATAGCACTTAAGATGCCCCTTTCGCCTTTCTATCAAATGAATTCGACCATATGATTGCGAAAAATGCAAAAGAATTTGATATTTTTTTCCGGCGTGTTGAGGAAGTTGTTTTGATATGGCTGATTCACAGGATAAAGGCAATTGTTATGGGTTTAAACTATCAAAGCTCTTTTTTAATACCTGTAGCCCGACAGTGATGTCCATGTAATGATTGCAGCTGGACAGGCAAAGTCGGCAAGCATCTTCCCTCCGCAGTTCGTGTTTTCCTCACCAAGTCCGCTGTGACTGATGCTTATAGGACATCTTGTTCTTTCACATTTGAGAAGGGCACATTTACTTCAGCCAGCGTTATAGATCTCCATAGTATAAAATTATACCTTTTTTAGTGCCGACTTTCATTTATGAAAGTAGAGAGTTCTTGCTTCTTTTTTTCTACAATGACCAAGAGGTAAAGAAGAAAATAAGGCTTTCAAATGTGTAATCCTTTTCTTTTTTTTTTTTTTTGAAACAAATTAGGACAAAACCCAGGTTAGACTAGCCATGTATCAAAACAATCTGAAAGAGATGAATGGTGGCACAGGTCTTTAGGAGATAAATTTGTTATATATTTCATTATTTTCAAACAAAAGTTACATCTTTCATATTTTTAAAGTACTTCTCAGGAAGAGAAAATTCGCCAAATTTAATTTCCCGGTTACCAAGTACTTGCAACGCATATTCACCAACCAGTAAACAATATGGTCTGCCGTAGTTAAATAAAGTGTAGTATTTGATAAATAACTTAGATACTTTAGATTATCTATTTCCCATAGCTTAACTGATCTATAATATTTAGAAAAAAATGCCATTTACAATTTTTTCACAATAATATATCAATCATCTCTCTCTTTTCACTGTAGTTCCCTTACAGAGATTTTAAAGACCGAAACACACCGGCAGATAATAATCTACATCTAGCTAGCTGCATCAAGGGCCCAAAATGTTACATACAATAACGCGATTGACAGTATACTCATTTTTAAAATGTCCGTCTTAATTAGAGATCGACAAGATTGGGATGACAACAGTTGAGCTCGGACTTGACGTGTCCAATGGTGGTTAACAACACGTTTATTATTTGAAATGTTTTAAAGGCGGACAACTTTTGATACTTTTTCTTTTCTCTTCACAGCTAATTGCAGAATCCTCAATAATGCAAATAATGCTTGCTAGAAATTAATTTTTTGTTCAAAAGACTTTGTGCAATCATGTAGTTGCAGTTAATGAACATAATCTTCTCACATTGAGTGTCTTTGGTTTGCATTCTTATTGATTTAAGATTGACTGACAGCCCCACAGGCAAAATAACAAAGTGTGTTTTTTTACATTGGTTTTACATTGTGAAACTTGAAATGTTTATTGCCCTTACTTTATTGTTCTGTAATAAAACACGTGCGATTGATGCAAAAAATGCCATGGCTACTCTACCAACTGCAGCCTCCAGTAGACTTGAGAGGTTTTGAGACATACTGATCCTTCATAAACAAACAACACCAACAAAATCGGTTTTAGCCTTGATATTATTTAAGATCCAAGTCTTGCATGTATACACACACAATCTCACCTTTCAAATCCTCGACCGATGGCCAAACATATAAAAACACACAGGGTCCCCTTTCGTATAAGTCCAACAACATCACCCATCTCATCATAATGCTATAAACAATTCGAGGGACAAACTTGCCAAACATTGAGACCCAGATTCAAGCAACACCAATTCACAATCGGGGACGCCTTATTGTCAAAAGTCTGTCAGTCAGAAATCAGTAGCATGAATGTAGGGGTTACCGCTAACAGGCGAAAAATAATCACAGAATTTCTTTCTGACTTACAATACTGACTACCCAACAGTGTTATGGTAAAATATTTACACAAACTGAATTTCCGAATTTCATGTTTCCTACATTTGTAGCCCTCCATTCATGCAACTGAATGTCAAAACTGATTTTTTTTGACTGAATATAATAACACTTACCCAAATGAATAACACACGTGCATGTACTTATCTAACATGGCTAGCAGAGAACATGCACTGAAGTCTAGAGAAAAACCATGGGCAGCAGATACTTTATTCAAATAAAAGTAAAGTGGGTCCCACGCCTAGTAAATAAAAAAAAGAAGAAAAAAAATATGTTATGTGAGACCAAACATAATTACTGCAAATTGGCCAGCAACTTCAATGGAAAATCAACTGAAATACTTTTCTAGCCATGAAAGCTACTGACTTTCTGACCAATGAGCCTTTTGAGTAGTGGACCTTTTGACTAATGGGCCTCTTGATAAAAAAGGTAGCCACCTTTACGATTAGCTACGACAGAGACACCGCAGCAGCCAAGCATTTCAAACGGAAAGTTCATAAAACCAACCATCATAGTATTACAGCTATCGACCACGAATCAACCTCTGAGATTACAAGCAAACTTTACAAAAAAAAAAAAAAAACAAAAACAAAAAACGTTTTGGATCCACACCTTGATAACTACGGATATATAGTCTTTCCCTTAACATTTACGTCATTTTTTCACTCCCCTCCTCCCTTCCAACCTGGGGCTTGAAGGACTTGTCCCTATCTGTGCATCTATTATCTATTTGTGGTGGCTGGCGGGTTAAAAGCGAAAGGCTTTTTAATGCCAGCACCGATTGACACGCGGTTTTCGACAAACAATTCTTTGTTTTCTTATCTAGCGTGTGACGCCTTTGCTTTTTCCGAGTTTGATACTGTTTTGCCGTGAAAACAAAAACATTTTTATTTCGCCGCTCGCACCTTTTCAATCCAACACACGCTTAGATCTGTGTTTTTAAAAACCTGGTGATTCAACCTAACCTAGAGTCTAAATTTAGATCTAGATTCTAGATTAGATCTTTAGAGACTGTTTCATCGGAAGCATAGATCAAAATCCAAGTTCGATTTAAAATCTAGAATCCAGGTATGTTATTGGAACCTAGAGTCTAGATGTAGATCCAGATCCTGATAGGCCTAGATCTAGATCTGGGCTTAATCCTGATAAAGTTAAATGATCTTGATAATGTTGGATTAAAAATCTAATCTAGATCTTCGTTTATTAGGATATATATGCCTAAATTTGGCAAGTTTTTCCCAAAGTCGTAGTTTTGTCAAGTTCTGGTCCGCAAAATTGTTGTTTCTTTGAATCTGTAATCAATAACACAAATGCACAAGATGAATACTTCAACTGTCGCAATAGTAGAGAAGCCACTCAGTATCAGAGAAACCTGATATTTAATTACTTCGAGATAGCATCGCTAACGTGATTGGAACTCTTTTGTTGGATGACACAGCGTTGACTGTGAGTTTCTGTAAGATTATATGGATGTTATGAAATGAGCGGCAAATAGACCTAGTCGCGGTTCTTACAACACAATAAGACCTAGCAAAAAACTTGGAGATCCCACAGTGACTAATGTTTATTGCTTTAAGTACACCCCACAGACAAGGGCGAGATGAAACTTTTCCAGAATCGAACATGCTGAGGTTTAAGATAAGTTCCAAGACGTGCCCGTCTAAAGACTTCGAAAGCACAAAGACTGAAGTACTGAAGCAGGTATTCAAATAGCGTTTGAGATTTTCCCAATACCAAATTAACCAAAGTGCCCAAAAACACAATTATCTGACATCGGACAAGATTATCATATATTTTATGACCAGCTTTTATACAAACAGTTTTCTCTTAGGCCTCAATTTGCTATAATCCAAACATATGGCTATAAGAAATGTATTATAAATCAACAAATTTGTAAAACATTTGCGAAAAAAAAAACCCCAAACACTCATCCTGCTCAAAATGCATTCCAACTGAAATTTATTTGCACAATTCATTCTAAAAGCACCTGACCAAAATGAGAGGTCCACAGTTGTTGAACATTTCTGTAAAACCTAGTAATAACTTTATGAAAGAATGGCTATTCATTTAGAACATAAGTTCACTGAAATACGCCATTTCATCAAGTGTAATATATACAATGCTACGTCAAAATAATCCAGATAATTGCCAGTTTGGCCACAATGAAGTCGCATAAGCGATAGCCACCGCGCTTATCCGATTTAATCACTCGCTAAAATCATTTAACAGTTTCGAGAAACTTTAAATTCTGTGTGATTTTCAAACAGTATCGATCTTTACATTTTTTTGTATTCAAAAGGTGTATTGATTGCTGAAGAAAAACGCCAAAGACAAGAATTATCACAATCGTTACACTGAATTTAATAAACATATTTTTCCCTTCTCTTCAAAAAACATTGATCGTGATGGTAATCCGATCTTATCACGGCGGCAACGATATTTGAATGTGTGTGAGAGTTTGTGTGGATGTATATATATATATATATATATATATATATATATATATATATATATATATATATATTGTGTGTGTGTGTGTATGATTGTATACCTTATTTATTTGTTTTTCTTTTGATTTCTATCAATTATTTATTGATTTATATGCAAATATGCATGTATGTGTGTGCATGTAAGTAATGAAGAACCACAGGAAATAGAGCAAACCCAGAATATAGACCATACATCCCTAATCGCTAAAAATAACAACAATTTGCAGGGTGAAAAACTCAAATGTAGCGTCAAATTAAAACCCAGATTTTTTTTTTAATGCAAACGCAAGAAGTACTGAAAAGATAGCAATATTATGTTACAGATCTTTTCAAAGATGAAAGAAGTGAAAATAAATGCCAAACAACGAAAAGCTGTCCTAAAAAGAAGAAATAATGATGATGATGATGAT
>BLXT01002311.1:389843-403870 GCA_019648995.1 Plakobranchus ocellatus | reverse complement strand
AAAATCGCTCCCAAATACACACAAATCGTTCTAGACAGTGGCTTATGTAAGCTAATTTCACTCAAAGGAGAAACCCCTCAGGCTTTTTGGAATATTTATTCGGTCGCGGCCTTGGATTAAGACGCTATTGCATGTACTCGGAAATGGGGCTTGGATGTAAACCATGGCCATTGATACAACTGTCTTATCAGTTTATCTGCGTTACATTTAGACCCCAAAGGAATAATCCGGGGTCACGCCTTTCGATTTCTAGGTCTACCTTCATGTGCTACAAACGAAATGAAGAGGTGAAATTGTGTATATTGTGTGTGAAAGTAGCAGAGTTTACAATATAATTTGGCCTACTGCCGCTTCATTTCGTTGGTAGCTTGTGAAGATAGATCTCGAAGTGGGTGGGCCTGTCCCCAGATTATCCCGTAAGTCTTGCCGTGACATGCAAATAATTCTAAATGCATAAACTTATTCATTAGTTAAGGGTTGTTCATCAATGTGTCAATTATGCGTAGTGAGTGGGCAAAAGACTACATGGCGCTGTCAGTAACAACACATTTTTGCTGCCGACACACTTTCGTCGCCATGAATTTTGAAACAGCCACTTTTTTCTCACTTGACATTTTTTTCCAACATGATATAAAAGTAAATTGAAATCTGTATTGAAAGGACCTTTTGATAAATTTTAATCTGATGTAAATTTCGTCTTATTCTAAGTTGAAAAACCTTGCTTTGGTTTTATCTGAGCCCGCCAGGCGGGTTTCGGGTGCCAACTTTAAAATCCATTCTCCCATGTGTAATTTCGGGAAAAAAAGCGAAATCACTAACTTTAAAAGCCTTTATGCGATATTGATAAATATATTTATGTTTATGTGAGGATTTTCACGTTGAGATGGGTCTGTAGGATGTGTTTCCCTCGCGACCTATAAGACCGAATGTTGCAGAAACTAACTTAAATAAACTAAACGAAACAGATGACAAACAAGAGTTTAAAAAAAACTGAATAAAAAGAGGCAGTACTCATCCATAAATGATGCTATTTATCAAATCAAAGGCAGAGAGAGAGAGAGAGAGAGAGAGAGAGAAAGAGAGAACGGGAGAGATAAAGAGGTAAACGGACATAAACGGACAGAGAAATAGGCAGAAAAATGGATGGGTTGATGAATAAATGGACGGATAGATGAGAGACAGATAGACATGTAGGTAAGTAGGTTGGTAGATAGATAGTTAGATAGAAAGTAGATTGATAGATAGATAGATAGATAGATAGATAGATAGATAGATAGATAGATAGATTCTTTTCTCTCTGTGAATTCTCCCAGAATTATGTCATATAAGCCTCAGAAATTTTAAAATCTTCTTTATCTATATATGTATATAGTGAAGGAGATTTCCTCTTCAGGTACTTGTCTGGAACAGACATTGGCGATCATGTGCCTCGACTCAAACTTATTCTCAGTTAACTTAATAAACTTATTGTTGCTACCCTTGCCTATTGCCCATGACTTAAGACTTTCAATATGTTATTCTCTGTCTACCTCTACTGCGTTTGCCTTCAATCTTTCCAGTGACTGCTAAGTGTTATAAACCCTTGTGTCGGCAAATATGGCCTAAAAACTCTCTGCCATATGGTTTTAACTAGTGATCGCTCAAGATTAGCCTCTTTCAGTACCAATTCATTGGACTTTTTTCTGTCCATGATATCCTCATCATTCTTTTGATAAACCACATCTCTACTGCTTCATATTTTTTTTCCTTGTTCGTTGTCCAACACTCACTACCATAGAAAAGTACTTACCATACTTTTTCATTGCCCTTATTTTGGTTTTTATACTTATGTTTCTATTTGCCAGTATTGGTTTCACTTTTTGAAATACATCCTTGGTCATATCTATTCTTTTGCTTATTTCTTTTGTGCATCTATCATCTGATGTTATAAGGTAGCCTAGACATTTGAATTTCGTAACTTGTTTGATTTGTTCACCTTTGCTACAGAGATTGCACTTGGGGTTAGAGGATTTTTTTTAGATGACCATACAATCCATTTTTTCGATCTCTAAAACTACAGTATCTAGATGTTTTTGAAGTTGTTCGCCAGAACAAACTATGCTATTAAAACTGTATCATCTGCTTACCTGAGTTATTAAGATTCTCTCAATTTATTTTTAAGCCTGAAATATCATCAAGATTCATTTAGATTATTTCACTTTATAGGTTAAAATATCAGAGGACATTACACATACCTGCTTCACACCTCTTTTGATGGATTTGAAATCAGTATGTTATCCTTTGATTCTTACAGATGCAGTTTGATCCCAGTATAAATTTCTAATTACTTTGTGGTCTTTCCCATCGATGTCTAATTTTTTAAATATACTAATCAGCTCTGCATGTTCTACTTTGTCAAAGACCTTAGAATAATCAATGGAACAGAGATGGAGATCTTTTTGCATTTCTATACACATTTCCATAAGTATTAACAAAAAGAATATTGCGTTTCTGGTCCCTTTATCAAGCATAAAACCATTTTTTTAAAGATATTTCTTGTCTTAGACTCTTGGGTATTCTATGCATCAAAACACGTAACAGGATTTCAGTAAAATGGCTCATTTAACTGATTGTTCTGTGAAGTTCACATTCAGTTGCATCTGGTGTTTTAGTGAGTACTATAAAACAGATTAACAAAGATCTTCTGGATTTGTACCACTATCGTATATTGCATTAAGAAGTTTTGTTGTCTGACCCATTCCTATATTATCTAATGCTTTAATTGTTTCCGCTGGTATATTATCTGGTCCTGTGACATTGCCATTGTTCATTTTCTTTATTGCTGCTTCTACCTCTTCTTTGAGGATAGTTCGGCCGTCTATGTTTTTCTTGATTTTTGGTTTTTTGCTCTTATCATCATTCTTTAAAAAGATCTACATATTCTGGCCATCTGTTTAGTATTTCTGTCTTTTCCATTAACATTGTTCCGTCTTTTGATTTGATGCAGCCAGGGCTACTGCATTTGATTTTCTTACCACTAATGTCTTGAACTTTGGCATGCATGAATTTGCTGTCTATATTTAGCTTTTGCTCTATTTCCTGACATTTTGGTTAGTCCATTCTTCTTTCGCTGCATTGCATTTTGTTTAGATTTTTTTGTGTAGGTCTTTATATATTTGTCTTCTTCATTTTTATTAGCGCCTTTCTTCAATCAAATCGAGTATTTTTCTGTTTATCTATATCTTATGATCTTTTTCTTCTTTTTTGGAACGTTTTTCTCTATGACTTAATTGGGTGACTTTTTTCATGTCTGACCATAGTCCTACTTCTAAGATGTTGTTTAGAGTCTCATATTTGTTACGCACAGCTAAAGCAATTTGTCTCTTAGTTTTTCTTCAGATCTCAGATTTTAGTAAGTCGATTTGAATTTAGGATTATCCTTTGCTTGTGATATTTTTCAAAGTTTTATCTGAAATTCACACATGGCTGGCATATAATCTAAATCCCAGTCGGCGGTTTGGAATCGTTTCTGAATGAGAATATAATCGTTTTTGTTTCCACTTCTATCACCGGGACTCCTCCATGTCCAGTGTCGCCTTGGATGCTTTTAATACCAAGTTTTGTGATAGTAAAATACATGGTTTGGCACCATTCAATTAGCCCACTTCCACGCTCATTTACAGTTCCTATGCCAGTGAGCCCAACAAAGTCTTTTACCCTTTCATCCCCAACGTCCGTATTGAAATCTCCCATTATTATCATGAAATCCTGGGATTTAACATGGCCTTATGTTTTTTTCTATTTCTTCATAAAACTTTTCTACTTCTACGTCTTCACTGTCAGATGTTGGCGCACGCACTTGAATAGTAATTAAATTTAATGGTTATGCAACCAATTTAGCTACAAATATTAATTTTGCGAGCAGACGCGGGATGACAACCTGGAGCCATCTGTTGCACATTGCTATCCCTGCCGAATGAGGAATTTGGATCGGAATCACAAATCCCTAACGTAGTTAAAGGAGGTTTTAGTATGGTTTTGGATCATGGTTTTTTTTTTTCTTGAGTAGAGTTGCATGCAGCATGTGGTCTCTCCTTGCCTACTGCTGGTTTGTGTACGCTTTCTCCGCTAACCTTCGTTTTGCCAGTAACCCACAAGGCAGTGGGGAGCTATGGATGGCCATTGTCCTAGTTAGGATCTTCCGCCCTTAACGGGTTTTATTTTTAGTCCTACTGGGTCCCACTACCCTCCTCATCAATGTGAAATTGATGGGCTTATCGGTTTACAGCACAGGCATCACATTGTGTTAGCAGAGTGAAAGAGACTCCAATATGTAGAGATAATATTTTAGCCGTTCATATAACCGAAATCGAGTCTGTAAGCGCGTGTTTTCTGTTTTCTTATTATAACTCTGTTCAATGTAGAGCACGCCATTTGACTGATTCTTTTTTGCTTTTTCCTCTTTTAAAGAACACTTTAATAGCATGTATTACTTTAAGTTATTTTCTACAAGACCATGAATCTGCATAAGATATTTATAGTCGTTATTTCAGCTATTTTGATCACCATAAGCGATTTCTATTGATTCATACATGCATTTGATTTGTTTCACTTGGGGTCAGCACCACCACAATCACTGCCACCCTCTGGAGTGTAGGCGTCATCCTTACAGCCTGGCGGTGCTAGACAGCACGGGTACCAATCATACAGTAGCGGTCACCCTCTCTGGCTGTCCCGGTATTGAAATAATAGAGGTGATTGATTTGAACTTGAAAGTAAAGGTGAGTTACAGCATGTCATACATTGTTACTGTAAACATTCTAACACCCCTAGAGCTAACATTTTAGTTGTTAACAAAGTCTCATTATTTGAACTGTAATTGTAACAATCCAAACATTACCTGCCCGGAAGTACTACGAAAAAAATATATAGTCTAGGATTAAAAAGATACAAAAGGGCAACTGTTCACCCATTCACGTTATGTGATAATACAGAAGAAAGCAGTGTCATCTAGAGGATATACTAGCAAATCTGTACAAAAGCTTTTAAAAATACTAGCCAGGTCTATTTCTAGTTTATATCATTTCACACAGGTATAATTGATATTCCCTTAAAAAGAATTACGCATTAAAGTTTTAATGCACTATTTTCCTTTACGCTGAAAGTTGTTCCGGTTTTAATCGCTTACGATTGTTGAAATCGTGTATCATCACACCGTTAGAAGCGACTGTCAATATGATTTATGCGGTAGCTTAACAAGTGGCTTATTGAGAAGAAATTTAAAATTCACAAACCGATAGTAATGTGTAGAGATTAAATATAACTGTGTTAATTTCCTATGTGCAGGACTTTTGATCTGTAATTGAAAAAAAAAATAAAGGCCAGTATTTTGTTTGTTATTTCAATGTTTGAATTTGACTTGGCCTCTAAGCAATGTGTCTAATAATAACCATTGCAGAGAAAGGAAATCCATTATTGTTTCATTTCCTTATTTTTGGTGGCCAAGCCTATAATTTTATACTATCGGTTCTAAGTGATATTCGCCTTTTTTGTCCGTCAAAAAAAATAGCTTAACTTCTCTCTTGCTGGTCTTTTAAATTCGATTTGAAACGTTGCCTCAAAGTGTTAGGGTACGGCCCATACCACTGAACCATCAAGTGACTCAGTTCTATGATTATAACATTCTCTTTAATTCAATAATACCCGTATCCTCAATAGGGCCAGTAGTTGTACAAATCATCTTATTTTTTTTTGGCCCACATCTTAAGGGGGCGTTGGTGGCGCAGTGGATAGAAAATCAACCCTTAGATCTGCAGGGACTCTTCTGTTGCGGGTTTAAGCCCTGCGACTAGTGTCCTAACCTAACGGAGGGCCTGAAAGCCTGAGGTCAACTTGTTGCGGACTGGCTATGCACACAAACCAAATCAAAGCCACACCTTTACCATTCCTCATAACCTAGCATGCCCTAATGTCAGACTTCATGCTCAACCCAAGATGACGATGGATTGAAAATAATGAACTTTTCAAATTCTATTGTTCTTTCGGCAATTTCTGTATCACTGGCATCCGTTCAGCCATGATGGATCAGAATTCTCGAGAGAGAGAGCATTTCCCTGATTGGATAATTTATACATGCCTTGTTGCTACGGTTAACTGCCATTTGATTGAATGCTTTGACTTGGGCGCCTTTGATAGAGAATCCACTAGTGACTTAGTAGTTTCCTCAGGTGCACTTTAATTTTCTTTACCATTCTGTATGGCTCAGCCCCTCTTGATAATAAAGCTTTTCAATTGAAGGCTTACTACAAACCCAAAGTATTAACTCATTTTTGTCTAGTTAATGATTTAGTTTCTTTTGAAAGTACCTCCTCAGATATTGTAGAAGATTTCATGATAGCTCGGAAAAAAATCTTAATAGGACAGACAGTCTAAAACGTTTTTTAAGTCTAATTTCTTAATATAAGCACACCATGCTATCTAGAACTATTTGTACCACCCTAGATTTCTGGCTTCTCCGTCCTTTCTATATGATTTGCGAGACGGCTATAAATAGATTAGGTTTCTAGAGTTTATCGAGAACATATCTATTGCACTCTTCTATTATTCAGACATAGACGATAGGAACTAGCCATATGTTGTTATCGTGGAGATCTCTTTATCATCATTGGATCCTGCACCGCTGGCCTTTTCTATAGTAGCAAAAAGCATTCTTGGGGCCTTCAATTGAAAACCTTTATTGAAGCCAGAAGAGAGAGAGAAAGTAATCGTAATTAATTTTTATCTAAAAATCACTGCGGATAAATTAAAAAAAAAAAAAACATAACTTAAGACCATTAGATGCACAGGCAATAGTAAGCCAAAGCAGAGAAATATTTAGCATTTTTTTACATAGAAGAGAAAGGGCAGACTCGATGGATCCCTCTCTCTCTCTCTTTTTCTGTCTCTTATCTCTCTTTCTTTTCTCATTTTTTTTGTTTCGTTCTCTCTGGCATGTTCTCTCTCCCTACTCATACTATCACCTTCTATTTCAGATGTTCTTTTTTCTCATTTTCTTTCTTTATCCTCTCTATATCTCTATCTTACTGTATTTCTTTATTTTTTTTTACTCTCTTATTACGCTTTATATTTTATTCCTCGTACTTTTTCCTCATCAATTCTTTCTTCACCAATCCTTAATTCCTGAATTCTTCTGCATCGTTTCCCTGCCCTAGATCTTTCTGCTGCTGCTCCTCTCTTTCTCTGTCTTTCTTCTGCCTCTTTTGGTATTTTCCTCTCTCATTCTCTCTCGCTCTCATAATTATTTCCTCTAGAAAAAATAACAAAAGGATAGTAAGATTAAAATATACATCATGTACTAATGAAATAGAACCACATAAGGAGAGAGAGAGGGGGGGGGGAGAGAGGAGAGAGAGAGAGAGAGTGAACGAAAGACATGAATAGTGAGAGTGGGAAACAAAGAGGAAAAAGGAAGCTATTGCCCAAACGCTAAGTAAAAGAGGGAAAGTAGTGGAGAATATCACATGCTAAAGTTAAAGAAGATAAATAGTTAGGAAGATAGAGAGAGAGAGGGAGGGAGAGAGAGAGAGAGAGAGATAATGTAAGTGGAAAAAATGAACAAGAGCTTTATAGTCACAAAGCTACATGGAGTGACAGAGCAGGAAGAGAAAGGGATAATGTATATAAACTAATATATAAATAAGAGAAAATATAGAAAGAGAGAGAGAGAGAGAGAGAGAGAGAGAGAGAGAGAGAGGGAGGGAGGGAGAGAGAAAGAGAGAGATAATGTATTGAGTGTTGAGACAGGACAGAAAAAAGATAGCGAAAGACAAATGCTGAGGGAGAGAGATGGAGATGAAAGGTAGAGAGAGAGAGAGAGAGAGAGAGAGAGAGAGAGAGAGAGAAGGAGAGGAACTAAATAAATAGGCCCAGAAAAAAATACAGCAGAGCAGATTGTGCACGTTCCTGTTGTTTTTGTCAGTGTTGTTGCTCTAAGAAACGATAAGCCTAAAAAAGCAGGATGGTGATTGTATCTTTGTGTTTATGATTTGTATGTTACAGAGGTCTCTAAACACGTCTAGAGAGTATAGCGCAGTGGCCGCTCTGACCTACCGCACTCTGGCTGTGGGATATGCATGGCGCAGCCCTGGTATAGACATCATAGATCTGGACGGACGGGTTCTCCGTCAAATCTGTACGTGTCGTGTTTTCTCCCTTTCGTTTCTCCTCTAATAACTTCTATCATTTTATTTTGTTTCCCGCCTTTTCCTATCGCACACTGGTCTTTATCAATTTTTTTTTTCTTTTTGTCGTGCACGTATTTCTTTTATTAAATTGCCTGAGAATTATTGATTTTTGGTGGATAATCTTTACTAATATGAATGTTTTGTTATAATGAAAAACAATTGTCAAATCTGTTATATAATGGTTCGTTTTATATGTGGAGTTTGGAAGAGCATGTTTATTATGTATGTGAATATTCAAGATTATATCAATGTCTGTTACTCTACAAGAATAATGATTATATAGATATGTAAGTATGTTGATATGTGTGTCGCGTCTATGACATACGATTTTTTGGAACTATAAAGATAAATTGTTGTCTTTAGGAGAAGACATAGCTAAAACTCAACGCTCCATCAACACGTAACTTTCTCTCAAATCCCATGGGATTATCACTTCAAACAAAATAGAATGCGGTTTATAGATATAGAAAACATTGACAGATACAAAGGGCCAAGATGCTGATGATGGGTTGGTATAGATAAGCTATGTGTTGCGTTTATGGAAAAAAAGAAGACAGAAGAATCATGCTGAGGGAAAACGAAATGATGAAGTTCTTGATCTTTCCGACTTTTTCTCCCCTCTTTTCTCTATATCTCCTCTCACTCTCTTTGTCTCTCCGCTCTCTCTCTCTCTCTCTCTCTCTCTCTCTCTCTCTCTCTGCTTCCTTTTTTCTATGTTCCTGTCTTCCTCTCTTACCATACTTATTTCTTTTTTTTTCTCTCCTTCCCTTTCCTTTTCTTTCCCCTCTCTTCATCTGTTTTTCTTTCTATCCCTCTTTTCTTTTAAATTATATCTCTCACCCTCTCTTTCTCATTCAATCTTTTCCTATCTTTTTCACTTCTTCTTTCGCTCTCTAACACATGCACACACACTCACCATATATCTTTGCATATCTCCCTCTCTCATTCCTTACCCTTTAGATTTACAATCGAAAATCCATACAATATTTGTTGAAATACTAATTAGATTGACGGGTACAAAAATGGTAGTTGTATGTTCATCATAGCTTTTGTAACAACAAACGAGCGGCTGTGCCGCGCTAGATCTCGATCTAGCTTTGTTAATAGTTCACCATTCAGGTGTTTTTAATAAACAAAAGGGCTTGGGATGACTCCAGATCTTGCAAGAATTGAGGAGAAAAGTTAATAAACTTGAATAAAGAACTCGAACAAAGAAGCAATAAGTTATTGATTGTGCTATATCCAAAAAACGGAGTTAAATTCCAGCGCGATCTCTAACAATGCTTTACCGCTATGTTCATAAGACCTAGAACTCAGTCTTCACGTCCAAGCCACGTCTTTAAATCTCTTAACATCTTACCCTCCTCTTCACCTTAAACTCTAAGGTGTATTCACCGGCTCTAGTTTTCAAGAATAGAAACGAACATTTAGAAGTAAAAAAATGGAATGTGGTTGAATAGTGGAGGAATGCGTCACGCGCTAACAAAAACTGGAACCAGTCACAGCGCTGGAAATTCCTAGATCTACGTTATCTCTCTGAGAAAGATATAGAATGTAGACCTAACTCGGCACAGGTAGGTATGATTCTGCATTTGTCAAGATAAGGCTAGATCTAGTTTCATCTACAACTCAACTGAACACATGAACAAATTGACCGAAATTGGCATAGTCTTGCTAATTTGAAGATTCTGCCAGTTACAAATATCCTTAAGATGACAGGGAAGAGATGAAATTAATACCAATCACACAACGACTTAACTTGTTGTGCGTCAAATCCTCACCAGGCTTTACAGAAATTTTATTAGAGTGAGATTAAACCTTAAACCTCTAGCACTGGATCAATAAGTAACCTAAACAAGAGTGAACTTTATGTCTCTCTCTCTTTTTCTCTCTCTCTCTCTCTATGTCTCTCTGTCTCTCTCTCTCTTTCTCTCTCTCTCGCTCCCCCTCTCTCTCTCTCTCTCTCTCTCTCTCTCTCTCTCTCTCTCTCTCTTAGTTTATATCTGCTCGATTTCAAATTTATAAAGCTTTACTAGCTCTGAACCAACACGTACTGCACTTCAACAATTTTTTTCTCTGTTCCGATTTCTCTGTTTCTCTCTCTCCCTCTCTCTCTCTCTCTCTTTCTCTCTCTCTCTCTCTCTCTCTCTTTCTCTCTCTCTCTCTGTCTCTCTCTCACACACACGCACAGACACGCACATACTATATATATATATATATATATATATATATATATATAAACGTCTATCTCTCTGCCATATAATTATTTATGTAACTAATTGTATTTCTCTATAGATTTATATTACTTCCTATCGCATTAGGTCACGTTTTTCTTATTTCCCTAGTTTAGTGTTTTTCTCTCCACTTTATGTGTCCACTCACTATCTAAAAGTTTACCACTTCTGGATACCTTTTTTTCCCGATTTCGATGTTGCTAAATTCAATTTAGTCATGCAATTGTGAATCATTGCAGGATTTTTAGAGTCAACTCTAGTTTGTTAAAAATAGCAGTGTGTGTGTGTGTGTGTGTGTGTGTGTGTGTGGCTTTTTTTTCCCGCCCTTTGGCCGATGGTTATTTTAGTTGATGAGATCAACATGCGATAAAGGCTCAGAATACATTGTTGCTAACAGGCGCAGTAACTATCACATGTAAACCGCTTTTTTAAATTCTCTGTAGCAAAGCATAGTTACGTCCGCTCCGGCACTTAAATACGATGCGCCGTCATTAAACTTCATAAGAGAGAACGGACAGAGGAAAAAAAACCATTTTGAATTTGGTTAACTTACAATGTGGTTAACACGGACAGCATTATTATCTCACTTGCAGGTTCAAGTTTAGTCCCATTCTTTATGGATATAACAGAGGACGGAGTGCTGATGTGCTCCACCAGAGATAATACAATAGCCAGAGTTCAGATGGACACTGGCACAGTTGCTTTCAAAAAATCAGGTTTGTCATCATTATAATCTCTACTATGATCCTACATTTGCTATGATAACAGAGCTTACCAGAGGAAAAAAAATCCAGCCCTGACATCAAGAAATCGAGTGAAAACTAAGCTTTTATGGGCCTCTGTTGATCTATAAATATTGTAACATTTCGTATGACTGTAGAGCCATTTGAATTCCCTCAAGTCTATGAAACCCTCATCATATCATTAGAAAGCAAAGAAAAGAAAGGCAGTAATTCTGTATTCATTACTTATAGTGTAAGTCTAGTAAAGCCAACCTTGTGAGGAATCTACTGCTCTTATAGTGATGGTTTCAATAATTGGTATTGGTCTCCTAACGTAGAAAGATGTTATAAGTAAAATAATTTAAGAAGTGAACACCAAAGACTTATAAAGGTTTTTGCAAAATGTAAAGAGGCAAAAAGGGGGAGAATGGATATTGATGTCGGGGAAATTGTTTTTTGTTTTTTTTTTTTTCCAAATCTTAATATATTTCGGGAGGTGTATTTCTAAAGAAGAAGAGCCTCATTAAGAAGGGACTCTGCGATGTGTCGGTTTGAATTCCTTGTGTCAAATCCGATGTCGTGATCTGCTATTGAGAAGTTGAATATCAAGCAGTTATTGATTTTTTGTTAGTTTATTTTTTTATACATAATAATGTTATATACATATATTATATTGGTAACTGCAACAAGAACATTATAATAATGATTATGATGATGATAATAGTAATAATAGTAATAATAATAATAATAATAATAATAATAATAATAATAATAATAATAATAATAATAATAATAATAATAATAAACACTCATCTGTATTTTAAAGATTGCACGCTGAAATCTTTAAAATATGCATGTGTCCGTATATTTTTGATTAATATTACAAATATTAATCATGAAACAAAAAAAAATTAATTTCAATCTACTTTGTTAAAAAAATAATTCTGAAATAAAATAATGTTGTTATAACTTTTACAAACAATTATAGTTCATTTCGTTCTTGGATATGCATTGGATTATGAAAAAGGAGAGAGAGAAATTTGGGGGGAGGGGGGAAGGGGTTAGAGAGAAAGGACACCGAGATATGAGTTTGAGAGAAACGGAGTTAATTATTTGTAATATTGCAGGTGATAGTTACAAGTAATAATTATCAATTTAAGCACAGAGAAAAATATGGCATAACTCGCTTTTGCAATATTTGACTATGACGGTTTTGGCATCCATTGGTTATTCCAGAAATAGAGGGATTGTAAAATACCACAACCTAGGAATATAGATAATGTGTGTGCCTGATTTAGAGAGTTTAGAAGCTTTGATTTTTTTTTTTTTTAAGCTATTGTTAGAATAAGCTTTTCAAGTAGTGGATTCTTTTCAATACTGATTCTCAATTTGCTCCCGCATCACATGTTTTTATACCATTGGAAAGATTTTCATATCCACATTCTTTAAAAGCCCAGTTAGTATAATTTTTACCTCTGATTCTCCACAAATATTCTTGGGAGTGATAGAGTTCAATGCACCCTAGAATCAATCTTTTAACTCGTACAGCATGGTTCAAAAGTGATAAAAACATAATCAAATTTTTTTTTTATTTAGTTGTAGGGAGATCAGCGCTCAGATCGAATGATGAAAACTCAGTATCGCAACTTCTTCAAATTTCTATGCACAGGGTAGAAGATTGTCGTCTTTCTTTTCATACAAAGCTAGGTCGAATCTAAGCCAAGCACAATCCAGCGGGAGCCCAGATCAACGATGACGGAGAGACATTAAATTAATAAAGCAATAGAGCTGACCTGGAAAGCCTATGGCTGCTTCCCACTTCCTGTTTGTCAGTCACGTGCTTCAGCACTAATGTAGTGAAAATTCTGAGTTTTATAAAGGAGAATTTTACATCTTGATCTAGCTAAAGATGTAGTAAAACAATGACGAAAGAATTAATTAATTCATCATTATCAACTGCCTTCTTTGTCTTCTTGGCGATCAGTGAAGAAAGTCAATTTGTAAAAAAGAGGAACGATGCCACTACTTTTCAAATTTCCTAAAATCATGCTTTCTTCGAATAAAGAATACTTAAGATGAAATGTGATTAAAAATCAAATGTAGATACTTTATTGTGTGGGTTAGTTTACAAAAAAACGAATATCAGTCATTATAAGTTAGGTGTCAAAGATAGATCTATCTAAATGTTGGACCCATTTAGGTTTTTTTTTTCTTCTTTCGCAAGTGTAAAATCGATTTTTCCCCAACATCAGGGCTTAAAGCTTTGGGGCTGATTTTTTTTTTTCACCTCGCGGGCATGGACAGTTTTGTTATTAGTATCAAACAAATTGACAGGTATATGCCAGGCACACCCAATGTTCCTATCACTGACAGCCATAGCATATTCTGCTCCACAAACCGATTTTCGGTTTGCAGTGTAGGAATAATTAAGGCTTTTTGAAAGATAGAATCAATTCCCCTTCTCTCCTTAAAAATACCTGTAGGCTTACACCTAAGCACAGCTACATGAACGTTCAGGGGTATATAGATATCGAAAATACCATCCTTGTGAACCATCCTACACATTTTAAAAAAGAATTGTACACATTGCAAGCCATATGGAAAAATATGAATTTTTTTTTTCAATGGTTTTGTGCTCTCTCACATATGCACACAGGTTTTATGCTTATGTTTATAAAATGAATATACATATATGTCTCTGATAGTTATAATTCATATTATCTCATATTAAAACTATGAAATAAAATCAATGCTTTTTTACTTGAGTGGCCGAGCATGATATCATTTTTTTCACGCTAGCTAAAGTAGAAGTTCCAAGCTCCTTCTCCTCCTCCCCCCCCCCCCCCCCC
>BLXT01002311.1:300320-314494 GCA_019648995.1 Plakobranchus ocellatus | reverse complement strand
GTTGTTGTTGTTGTTGTTGTTGTTGTTGTTGTTGTTGTTGTTGTTGTTGTTGTTGTTGTTGTTGTTGTTGTTGTTGTTGAAGTTCATTTGCTGTACGATAATCTGTTATAGAATCTTCTCAATAATTGTGTCAGCGTTGGACTGATGATCTGTAGGCTTCAAGTCAGTTTTCATCATTGACACAGAGTTATTAAATCACTTTAAAAACATCAATTGAGCCAACAAAAGTGTAAAGAGCTGGGTTTGTTTTACATTCGAACCTTGATCTATGATTATCATTCGGCATAGAAACTCAAGAATAATTTACCTAACCCTTACCCTAAACCTAACTCTAACCCTAACTCTATTATCTAAAAATAGCCATCATGAGACTAGGGGTTTGGATTATATAAATACAGATAGACAATAGAACTAAGTCTGCTATATGTTGCGCAAAAATCAAGGTTAGAACTGTGACTGATTCTAAACATGCAACACCCTATCCAGGTTATGTTAATATTCTGTAGAAGGATAGTTCATCTCAGATTATTTTGGTTCTCACGTACAAATTAGTCCTGGATCAATCGAAGACAGACCGATACATAAAAACACAAAAGCAGAGTGAGAATTTAAATCATTACATGAGTAAGTTTCTTCATATTTATGGTTAAGGTTGAACTACATTTGCTTAAGATGAAACATATGAATGTTTAATTTTGTGCGCCCAGACAACTGTACATTCTCACTGAGAAACTTGAGCTTTTCAGTTGCAATGATTGTGAAAACTTCAAACCTGTAAGTCCTGCACTGATTTGTATGTCTTTTTCATAGTTTTGTAAATTGCAAATTTAAAAACGTCCTGGCTAGCGATGCAAAGTACCTACAGCATTAATTAATAAAAAAAAAAGTTAAAGTTCATGAGATTCAGCGAAGATGATCGAATGGTAAAGGCAGTGAACATCATGCTAGACCTTATTCTGCCTCGCATAAGAATAAAAACAAAAGTGTCAATTATCCTGAACATACTTTTGAGGAGTCAAAAAGATCACGCGAGCCTTGGTCTGTTTTCGCATGTCGAGATAAGCAGTTGTTATTATTGTGTCAAATTATTATTTGAACAACTAGAGGAAATCAGTCACAAATCACATGTATTATTCGATTATGGGCATATAACAGGAGCTTACAAATGACACCTTTAGAGACACAAAAAAATTATGTTTCTATCCCACAGTACCAAAAGACGAACGAGTCAATATTTTTGTGCTTTAATTCAATTTTATTGAAAGATGTAAAAACTATTTAAGGGTCTAGCGCTATATCCTTAGAAACGTTACCTGATTTTCTCAGGTTATTTACGTTTGGTAATATGGTGTAATTATTTTCTTCTTGCAAGAGTACAGTTATCGAGATATAAGACTACAGTCACTCGATGTTCTAAATACGAAGTTATATTTGAAAAATTAAGGCTTTCAAGATTTGCATTCTTATAAGAGATGTTGATCGGACTGTAACTTTGATGATGTCTTTCATCAAGATTTTTTTTTCAAAGATAGGTTAATATAATGCTTATGTTTTACTGATTGCAAATATAAACACAAAGATTACACATCTAGGCAAAATTATGTACCGCCTGATATCATTTTTGTTGATGCTCAGATTTTAACCCTAAAGGTTAATTTTTACGAGAAATGAAATTACTAAAAAACTAAACTGAAATGCGATCTGCTTTGAAGATGTTAAAGTTAACGTTAGAGAGACATGAGTGTAAAATATTGCAGCATGCGATATATTTTTCACATAAACAAACCAAGTCTTACTTTGGATGCCATTCCTCAAACAATGATTGGAGATTCAGTGTCGATAAAAAGATAGAAAACTTTTGTCAGGGTTCAGATTTAGCGTCTGTTTGTTGGCACGGGATAAACAGCTACTGAAAGAAACGTGTACTTGCGTGGATCTTTGTCCGCAAAAGACAGCATCTGGTGGTGAATGATAGTTAAGGAGCAGATGGTTAGGGAGAAGGGCGGTATGGCACTAATGTCATACTAGTCTGACATATGATTATCCCTGTTTGCTTGTAGCATAGATGGCAAAAAAGCTAACGAAACCGCTCTGAGTTTAGCCGGGACCCGGAAGGATGAGTAACAGCATATTAAACACGTAGTTGCCTCAGAAAGTTTTGAGAGCCTTAACTCATCTTGATTTTTAATGGATTGAAAGCACTAATTAAAGAATTTAAATTGCTTAGCTTTTATTTCATTGCAGAGGTCCGACTCATTTTCAGTGAACAATTCTCATAAAGTTGGACATTTATCCCTTGAAAGCGTGTTTAATCGTTCAAATGATCTACTAAAGGAAAAGATTTACTTCTGAGGGCAAACCTCATAAACAATGTTACTCTTTGATTTTTTCAGGAATATAATCTATCCAATTTGTGTGAAATTATGCCTTACCTAATTGGTCCAAATGTCGTGAATAAAAAACCCAAAGTATATCCGAAGCGGAAATCCAAGAAAAAAAATCTCTTAAATGAAATGAAATTGCCCTATGAAATTTAGCCTTATTTTAGTTCCCTCCTTAACTTAGGTTGTGATAATCACTGCTTTGTTGGCAAGTTAAGAACAGACATTCTTCCGAATTAAAATGAAGTGAACATCCCAGAGCAAAAGCAAATAAAACGATGTTGTTTTGTATAACACAACCTTCACTTCGTTGAAATTTCAACTGAGGATATCATTTCAAGTCAGGTGTCTCGAAATTTAGTTTTTGTAAGATTAGCAAAAATTAAAATCGATTAGGCTGATCTTTGATCTTTGATCTAACCTTGCTTATTTGTAACATTCAGTTTCGTTCTGGGTCGCCATGGCTAGGCCGCTTTTACCTTATCAATGCTATTATTATCTTTAGCTTTTTTATCCTTGTACATGTAGGTATTTCTAGAAAATTTTCAACTGTTTAAAGGAAGTTGTTGGATTGTAACCTAGTGACTAAATAAGCTTGTAATGTCGTTAGAAACTTCGAGCAATGTTTACGTGTTTAGGTGAGAGGATAAATGAGATTATTTCATTGGTCAATATATTTTGCTAACCTTGACGGTAGCTTTTACTCTTTTCTAGAATGAGTTTTTTTTTTTATTTAATCCACTAAATTGGCAACTGCATTTCATTTGGGAGGCTTTTATTGCTTGGATTTTTGCCTTTGGTAAACTTTGGGTTTTGATTTGTTTTACAATTCTGTTTCGTTTAGGTTTTCTGTTTTTGAAAGTTAGTTGTACAGCTTAAGAAGTAGAATAGGTTTGCTGTCACCACTGACTGGATTACACGATGATCATTGCATACAAATCTCACAAAGGTGTGATTCATAGACATGACCCTCAATTGAACTTAAATTGTTTCTTTTTTACCAGCGCCACAAGTTTGCTCACCATTGTTGACTTTGTAGCTTTAAGCAACTGTCTTTCTTATAACATTAAGGGAAAACATATTTTCAACCATTTTGGCTTTGTTTTTGTATTGCTCTTAGACATTTTGGAACCTGATGAATTTGAAAGACTGTATGGGAGTGTAGGAGACTGTAGTGTATGTGTGTGCGTATGTTTCATACATTTGCACAAAAGAGGACTTCGCGATAGTTCGGAAAGGCCAAAATCTGTTTTTTTATGAAAGGGACTAAGAAACATTAATGAAAACCCATCTAGATCTAGATCAATCAAACTCCACTGATTTTCTATAAAAAGAAAAAGGAGCAATATCCACTTAAATAAGCCTAAATAAACTTTTAAAAAGATTCAAAAGGTCTCAGGTGCTAGAGTTTTAAATTTCTACCTGTTGACGATGAGCCGCCATGCTGCCTAGAACTATTTGTACCGATCGTTAGCATGTCTGCTTTTCTTATGTGTTTTGTTAGAGGGCTGTGCTATAAATAGGCTAGGTCTCTTCTCTTTATATAGAACATATTTATTGGCTACAATTACAAATTCAGACGCTTATTATATGTTTTTAATGTTTTTTCTTAAATTGACTTTTTAGGTATATGTTTGCCCATATGTGTAATAAATATATGTTTAAAAACTTTTTTAATGGTCGATATAATGAACGTGAACATGCCTCCTTGGCCATTTCCTTCTCCCGAGACGGGAAAGCAGCGCTGACTCATGCTGCCCAATCGGCTGGTCAGTTTTTTTTTAATAGGCCTTTGGGTCAATCCCAGTAGAGGTCCCACACCCTCAGCTGGAAGTATAGCTCCAGGGTAGACCTGGCACAGCGCTAGAGTTTCGCGCAATGTGCCATTTGGTTGAGCTCCCTGAAGCAGAATTTAAAACTTCCTCGTGACTTAAAAGAAAACCCTGACCTTTTCTCATGTCCCGACGAGGCGAAGAAGCCTTGTCCAGAAGCAGCTCGTGGTGATGTCTCTGTTGCCAGCAAGAGGAAGGCAGAGGACTTTCCCACACTGATGAGTGTATCTCTCTTTGTGAGCTGGTCACATTTAAAAAATGTATAATAATTAGCTCGAGAGGATCTGCGAAGGTGGCTGACAGGTCGCCTTTTGAGATCCATAGGGAGTTGAAGTCGATCCTGGGCGACAAAACCATCGAGGTCACCAAACGTGGTAGTGGTTACCTCATGGTCGAACTAAAGTCAAACGATCAGGCTAAGAAGCTGGGAGCAATCGCGACTTTCTTGGAGATCCCTGTGACTGTCAGTTTTCAAAAGAGCCTGAACAGTTCCAATTCGCTGTCATGACCTACGGTATTGCGCGTAGATGATGATGGTGAAGGAGTTGAGTGGCGTCACCCATGCTTGACGCATCATGGTGCGTCAGGTTGATGACAAAATTCAAACTGACATCGTCGTCCTGACCTTTGACGCCGCCGAGTAGAATACGTGCGGGTAACCTAACTCTTGATGTCAGACCGTACGTTCCGCTCCCGATGCGCTGCTATAAGTGCCAACGCTATCGCCACGGCATGGAAGCTGAGGACATTATATCCTCAATCTGGGGGGATTTGTCCACCTTCCCGTTTGCCCGAGGGCCTCCGCTTCCCCTATGGAGTGCCCTCCCTGCTACTCTAAATTCCAATCCCCCTCCAAATTCCGCCCCCGCCCCTGGCGGAGAAATCTCAGGGTCCAACCGCCTTCCTCGCTGCTTCCCTTTCCATTCACCCCAAGGCCATGTGACGTAGGGGTGAAGCAACCTAAAAAGATAAAAGGCTTTGCAGACCTGCCAAACGGTGGCCTGCCAAGTAATAAATAGTCTGTGGTAATGGATACCGTGGTTTAATGGAACGTGGCGGCTTTAGAAACAATCTTGAAGAACTGAAGCTACAGCTGAATCGATCACGGTCGACTGTTGTGGCCCTGCGGGAATGGAGGCTTGGGAAGGGAAGTTGCTGCCCCGGGGTTACACCCTGCTTCTTCCGCGGGGTGGGTCCCCCGGGAGAGAGATGGCCCTCCTTATTAAAAAACGAAACACTTTTCTCAGAGATTGTTCTGAACACTGGTCTTCATGTTGCAGCTGCCACAATAAGCCTAGAAAAGACTCTAACCATTTGCTTTCTGTACCTGCCTCTCAAGACCCTAGTTTCGATGAACTCTTCGAGCAGCTTCCGAAGCCTTTTCTCGTGCTGGGAGATTTCAACGCGCATTCTTTTGGGTCGGAGGACTCCCACCAGGATGGGCGGGGGAGGATGCTCGAAGAGTTCATGGCTGAAAATAACCTGATCATTCTAAATTCTGGAGAGCAAACTTTTGTTCTTTCGGCTTATCATTCAACCTCAGCGATTGATTTGGCAGTGGCTTCACCCTCCATTACCGCCAAATGTTCCTAAGCTGCCCACAGTGACCTGTGAGGCAGCGGTGATTTTTCTGTGTTTTTAACCTTTTCGTCAAATTTTAATTGTACTGTATATACATATAATTTAAATTTTCAAAAAGCCGACTGGAGCCGTTTCGTGGACCTGTGCAGATTCTCTTTGGATACCTGTGTAGCCGATATGGAGCAGTTTCCTTCAAAGCTGCTCAATGCGGCCAGGTCGTCCATACCCTTTCATAACGGGATGAAATTTAAAACTAAAGTGCCCTGGTTTCCCCGGGAATGTAGGCAGGCTCTCCAGGAAAGTAAAAAGGCTCAAAGACAGTATTTTAAGGACCCTTCAATTGAAAGTTTAATAAATTTACAAAAAAAGCTAAGACTAAATTCATAATTTAAAAAGCCAAGAGGAAGTCATATGTATCATCTCTAAGTTCAAATACCTCCTATAAATCTGTATGGAGGAAGATTAGGAAAATTAAAGGTAAAACTTTTGCCCCTTCTTGCCATCTTAAAAAAGGCAGCCAGATCATTTTAGATCCTATAGATCATGCTGATTATCTGGCTGAAACCTCCTTAAAAAAAACTCCTCTTCAAAAATTGTTCTTAAAAAAATCCAGGAAACTAAACAAAAAGCTAAAAAAAAAAAATTTTTATTTTTCACCTCAAAACAATGCACCATTTAATAAACCTTTTCTCCTAACAGAACTAAAAAATTCACTTGATAAATCTGATGAATCGGCAGCAGGTCCTGATGTTGTGTTAGACCAGTTCCTGAGGCATCTTCCTTAATCCTGCCAGCATATTCTCCTTAAACTTTTCAACAACATTTGGACCATCCCCCTCCCCCCTCCTCCCCTTCCCTCCCTACCCCATCTTGGAGTGAGACTTCGGTGGTTCCAATTCCAAAACTTGGTAAGGATCTTTCTGATCCTTCCAATTATAGACCTATTGCGCCCACGAGCTGCTTGTGTTAGACTCTCCAGCGGATTATATTTTACCTCGAAAAAGCTTATGATACAACATGGAAGTATGGAATTCCAAAAGACGTTTTTGATCTCGATTTTAGAGGCAGGTTGCCTATTTTCAAGTCAAATTTCCTAGAAGACCGTCATTTTAAAGTTAAAGCGAAGAACACTTCTTCTTCTAGCCACCAGCAAAACAGTGTTAACCAAGGCAGTATTTTGTGACCTATGCTCATTAACCTAAAAATATATAATTCAACTGAATATGTTTTTTACATGTCAATGCATCTTAATGTAGGCGATTTTGCCATTTATACTAAAGGTAAACATCTGCAGCATTTTGAGCGCACCATCCAACTATGTATAAATAATGTTCAAAAATGGGTCTCCGCGAACGGTCTCAGATTTTCGGTTTCCAAGACCACCTGTATCCATTTCCACAGACACAGAATTTACACTGAGCCCACCCTTCATCTGGACGGCCTGACGATCCCGGTAAAGAGTAAAGCTAAAATTGTAAGGGTCGTTTTTGACCAGAAGCTATATTTTATTAACCACATAAAATGTTTGAAAAAGAAATGTATAAAAGTTTTGAATTAATAACGCGTTGTGGGCCATAATGACTGGGGTGCGGATAGAGCCACCCTTCTAAAGCTTTACTGCACCCTAGTCCGGTCCAAGTAGGACTACGGCAGTGTCGTATATGGTTCCACAAAAAATAAAAAAAACACGTTCTGAGAGCCCTGGACCCTATACATCATCAAGGCCTTCGTATTGCCCTCGGGGTTTTCAGAATGTCACCTATCAAAAGCTTGCACGCCGAGGCTGGTGAGCCCTCTCTCGAACATCGACGTATCGATCTAGCTTTTATCTTTTTATTAGAATTAAAGTCCTTAGCACACAATCTGTGCCACAATACTACATTTAATGCTTCATTGTCAGAGTTTTTTTTTTTTTTGTGCTAATTCTTAGTCAGAACTAAAACTTTTTTCCAATACTTTTGGACATATAAAGAATGCTAAAATCAATCTAAATGCTATCGATAACCAGTACGTCCAGTGCCCTCTATCTTGGGAGGGGCACCTGATTAACTTTTACATTTCAGTAACTAAACAAAACAAGGAAGATACTAAAGAGGTGGCCTTCTAGAAAGAATATTTTAGAATAAAAGAGAAAAAAAATTTAACCGTTATGCCGTTTATACTCGCGGCTCTAAACTGGGGGAAAAGGTTGCCGCCGCAGACTGCTTGAAGGCAACTGGCCTGAAAGACAGATCCTCTGATTTTAGTGCTGAGCTCGAGGGCTATCCCTCACGGAAATAGAAAAAAAAAACCTCATAAAATACCATAAAACCTTTGTTATCTGCAGTGATAGCCTGTCAGCCTTACAGGCTATTCAAAGCAACAATTTCAAAGTTATAGATATCAGGCGCCTGTACAATCTAATAAAAAAATTGTCACATCACTTTTGTCTGGATTCCTGCTGACGTAGGCATCTGAGATAATGAGAATGTGGACAAACTTGCAAAGGCGGCTCTAAACATAGCATCATCTTCGGAAATACTCATTTGTTGGTCCAGTCTGAAACCTAAAGTAATTGTATACATTCATACCATTTAGCAAGAAAATTGGGATGCTGCGGGGGCAAACAAACTCCACAAAGTACTCCCCAACTTGGGAGGAGATCTCAGCAAAAGAGGTGAAGGAGAAGGTAGAAAACGGAAGACGGTAATGTGTAGGCTTTGGGTGGGTCACATATGGCGAACCCAGAGCTACCTTTTTAAAAATGAGGAACAGCCTTTTTGCTATGCTTACGACACCCTTTACACTATCCGGCATATTTTAATTGAATGCCCAGACTTTCAAGCCACCAGGAATAATACTTCAGTGTAACTGACATGTACAGACCCTTCCGAGAGGTCAATCCCTCTCGTATAGTGGGTTACTTAAAGGAACTCGGTGTCTATAGAAATATCTAAGGCTCTGTGCAGATTCCTTAAATAAGCCTATATAGTGAATGATTTTGTTTTTCTGTGTACTCACGTAGATTTAGATATATACATCTTCACAACATCAATTCCTTCTTCCTCAAAAAAAAAATAGTGTCATAACTAGGAAGAGTTTTGCGTTTTACCCAGAGCATGATTCCTGCATGCTTGCATAGTTTTTCAATTTTTCCATGATAAGCACATATATTTAGATTTTCTTGAAACGCGTAGGCCTATGGCATATTTCCTGTTCTTTCTATCACTGATTTCTATGTCAAAAGATTCCAGCACCTTATGAATGTGGATGAACAATAATACTAGATTAAGAGCCAGTTGATAAAGTATGTATTTTATCCTAGTGCGGTTTATAAAGCGTTTGCCAGTTCAAACTTTGCTTATGATTTTACTCCGCAAAATGTCGCCAGAAACTTAGGGGATTTTTAAAAATCTATTGATTGCGTAGTAGTTGGCCTATATTTACATTTTGCTAAAACCAATTATTTTGTTTCTATATTTTTAAATTTGCGTTTGATTTATGTAATTTTTTCAAAATATAGTGTGTTAATCTTGAAACATAACTTGTGTAGACTTGCAACTTTTCACAGCTCATAAGACATCGATTGTTTCTATAAATCTTTACAAATGCAAGGACTTTGTTGTCTGCAAGCTAACAAGACTGGCCTGGATTGTTGTTAGGTACATCAGTAATGTCATGTTTGAATGACGTGGCAAAACGTGAGAAGCAAGAGGTTATCGTCGATACTACGACTATTAGTTTAATTACCACGACCATTACAACTACAGCATAAACAACCATTGCGACCACTTGATGCCATCAAGAGAAGTGGAAGAAGCAGGCGCTCCCTTGAAATCAATTATTTGGAAAACACATCAATCTTTATTTCTTCTTTTTTAGCGAATGGGTTTATACTTAAATGAACTGAAGGTATATATAAATGTAGAAAATAAAACATGCCTTTTGTCAAGCGTTTCATAGAGGTTAAACATAATTATGCCAGATGTGCTTAAAAATTATGACTCTATGGTGTCGTTTATTGTGCAAAAGCTCATAAAGTTTATATCGACTGATACAACAGATGTCTGCCAACATTTACCCTGACACAGCTGGCGTATTCAAACATGTGCGCGATTTTTATTGGGCCATCTCAAAATATTGAATACTTTAAAAATCCACCGGCAAGAAAAGTATGAGAAGCATTATTCTGAATGTTTTATTACTATCAACTTTCTCTATAGTTGGTACTAAAATTAGAGACGCTTGGTTTTTACTTTGAGGTGAATTATTTCAAATCCTTTGAAATTCGCTTTTCTGAGAAAATTCTGGTATTATTCGAACTTGTATTAGATAAGTCCAAAAGCAAAGATTTTTTGCTGCTTTTATCATCAAATTCCACCTAAAACTTTACTTTTACGGTCGAATTCTTCCTAAAATTCTACCATGCCTTGTATACAAAGTAGGTCCTACTAGCTTGAAACAGACAAGTAAGAGTTTCCGAAAAATTCATAGAAACAAACTTTTGCACACAAACAAAACTGTTCTGTACCAAACTTTTGACATGGAAAATATAAGCCTTCACAAAACCTTGTGTAGTGATAAAAACAACGCCTTTATCATCCTGCAGAAGTACGAAACATGCTTCACTGTAAATCTAATTCATGAATAAGACAGGATTTTTACAAAATTTTCAATATGAGACAAGGTACGTCTTTAACAAACCTTCCTTCAAAGTAGCTTTGCTTTTGCGAATTGAATGAAAAATAAAACAAGCAACAAAAAAGAAACCCCCATAAAGCTGATGGAACTGGAATGGCACAATGAAGCCATGCTCTTGATGATAGGGGCAGGCATGTTGACCTAGAAGAGGACGTGGGAGCTAATGAAACTCAACTGGCACAAAGTAACCTTCTTCCTTCTGACAGGAGAAGACGTGTTGGCAAAGAGGACATGGACGGTCCAGTAAATGGGCTTCTTGTTTCTGTGTGAGATAAGTCTTATGTATATAATCCTTTTGCGATATAAATACTGCAAATTTTAAATTTCATATACCAAAGACGCAATACGATGGGCACGAAATGAGAATATGCCGAATTTTCGTGCTCTCAGAGTCCAAATGCAGCTTTGATAAAAGCAAAGAAAAAATTATTTTTGCTCTTTATTTTCTGACTTTCAATTAAACAGCAAAGATATCTATAAAGATGTATAATCACCAGCTTGCTCTTTAACCCATTCAAATATTATCATAACGTACGAATGTGAAGCGTATGCCTAAAATAAATGTGTCCACGTCCACTCTGGATTTTTAGCCTTTTTTGCTCAGTTTATTACATTTTAATTCTTTTAAATGATTTTAAATGACAGAGAGGCGAAACAAAAAGCTTTACAATTTATATGTATATTCATAAGCTGACCAAAAAAAAAAAACGTGAAAAGATATAAAAGACACAGAAAAAGCAATAGAAATCCAAATAATAGCAATGCAAAAAATAAAAGAAAGCGTAGAAATTTTCATATAAAAATGAGGAAAGTGGAAGAGAGAGAAGGACAGAGACGGAGAGAGTGAGAGAGAGAGAGAGAAAGAGAGAAGTGAGAGAGAGAGAAGGGAGAGAGGAGAAAAAGGGAGAAAGAAATAGTTAAAAAAGCGAGACTGATAGATAAAGAAAGAGAGATACAAGGAGAGCGAAAGAAAGAATACGAAAAATTATAGTGCATGACTGTGTGAGAGAGAGAGTGTAAGTGTATCTTGTCAGGAAAAATGAGGGGCTCAGGGTTAGAGAAAGAGTGAGTGAGCGAGCGAGCGCGCGCGCGCACGCACGCGCGAGAGAGAGAGAGAGAGCCAGCGAGAAAGACCAAGAATAGTGATTTTGAACTAGAGAGAAAAGAGGAAGAATGGAGGGATATTCGTGCTCCTTAATCGGTAGAGGCAGGGCACAAAAACAAGAAGAAAAAAAATGAACATTGAAACATTCAGAGACAATCTAGAGACAATTTAGCGCAGAGCACAGTTAAGAAACATTCAGAGACAATCTAGAGACAATTTAGCGCAGAGTACAGTTAAGAAACATTCAGAGACAATCTAGAGACAATTTAGCGCAGAGCACAGTTAAGAAACATTCTGAGACAATCTAGAGACAATTTAGCGCAGAGCACAGTTAAGAAACATTCAGAGACAATCTAGAGACAATTTAGCGCAGAGCACAGTTAAGAAACATTCAGAGACAATCTAGAGACAATTTAGCTCAGAGCACAGTTAAGTTAAAATCGAACAAACATATAAACAAAACAAAAACAAAAAAAAAACAATTATTTGTATTTCATGTGCATTAAACTCAAAGACACAGATAGAAAAATGAAACTGAGAAAGTTATGTGTAAATCTTTTAAAACATTAATCAAACGCATATTTCTAGTTGCAGGGACCTTTTAACAATATTGTAGCGCGCCATCGCTGTCCAGCCTCGAAATTATCTCATAATTTTAACGAGGCCTCAATTTTATGTGTATTAATATTGAACAAATCCCCAGGGATATTGAATAAAATAAGTATATATACGTGTTTAATGATAGTGGATGTAGAGTTTTACTCACCCGGGTCGGAAATAAATCAAGTTGGCTTGCGAGATAATTACCCTGACGCTGCGTTTCCAATTGTCATCGATTTATTCTTTGGTTGAATTATGTATTAGAAAATTAAATTCTATCTCGATTTTTAAGCAGAGAAGTTAATAAAATATTGTAAGAGAATTTTGCATGCCAGTCTGTCAAAAACCAGAGATCTGTCGTTTGAGTTAGGGTTATTGTTAGATTCCCCTTAGTTGGAAATATGTTTCTACAGACGCATTATTTCTTAGTTTCCTGCAGGCTAATTTTTGGCTTACATAGGCCTCGCACTACATAGGCATTGCTTCAATTAGCCACAGCTCGCTGCAGCCACTATAGGCCCTACTGTGTTTAATGTGCACCAGCATCGGGCGACTTATCTCTAATCTTTCCACGCCATACTATTTTCCTGAGCCTCTTTTTTGCCGCATTTTGAGCCCTGTGCTCGCATTTGCATAATTTAAGAACTGCCACAGCTAAACATACTATATGATGGTACAAGGTTTAACACAGATATGTTTACTGTACTCTCTCTCTCTCTCTCTCTCTCTCTCTTTCTCTCTGTCTCATTCTCTCTTTCTCTCTACTTCTTTCTCTCTCTCTCTCTCTCTCTCTCTCTCTCTCTCTCTCTCTCTCTTTCTGTATGGGTCTCAGGAACTAGCAGGGATAAAGAAAAAATCGTATTGTTAAGAGTTGGAATGACTCTAAATCAGGATCTTTCACAATGGAGATCATAGATTTCGATGCGCCTCTCGGTAGTTTAAGGACTATTGGAAATTATTTTTAGGGCAGGCACAAACAATATTATCTGTCAGTAGCCCAAACGACAACGTTTTTTTCTTTTTCAAAGCACAGCGCTCAGTCCTCCAAAACGCGATATCAACTCTTACTATTTTTTTAACCATATATTTATAGATAAGGTTTAGGCCTAACCGACATTTAAAAAAGGCAGCTTTCTTTTTCTAAAAAAAAAATGCACAGCCAGACTTCCCAGGGAGATTTTATATATACATATATAATACCTGTCCGAACCTAACACTAAAGTAAACGGTTATATTGGGACCTTATACATGTAAACTATATCGTGAAGGGACAAATCAGCGCGATAAAATAAAAAAAAACAAGAAAACAAAATAGGCTGAAAAAGCACTTTTTTCCCGCAAATTTCATATAAATTTAGGAGTTTCATATCTAAAGCGCTGCTCGAGGCTGGACAGCGATGGCGCGCTACAATACTGTAAAAAAAAAAAACTTCCTGCAAATTCCAGTGTGCTAACCAAGATACCACCGATTCCTCCCAATTTTTTTCTTTGATACGGTATTCTGCTTCCCAAACTCTTCATTCGTCAGGCACTATTTCTAGGGGGGGGGGGGTTGTTGTTGTTTTTTTTTGTTCATGGAAAGTCCACGAAGTTAGTCTTACCTAGATAATCGCTAGAACTCTACTGACTGGTTCTTGGCTAAGGTGATAACATAAAATTTATATAAATAACAGAACTTGTAGAGGTTTTATTTCATAGGAGAACGGGAGGTTGCAAAATAAAAAAAAAAAAAACTTGTAAAGAGCTGCAATGGTAAATGCATTGCTTCGATTGTCGTTAGTATGTTTTGACAGAAATTAATATATTCATAAAAAAGCGATCACAGAAAAATGGGGCAGGAAATTTACTAAGGTAGATTCCAAGATGATGTTCATGGACTGAGTATCTCTGGGCAAAAGTACATAAAATGATTATTTGAACAAATTATAGGCAGATAGCCAGACGAACGGATATATATGCATATGTGTGTGTGTGTATATACATATATATATATAT
>BLXT01002311.1:244235-268864 GCA_019648995.1 Plakobranchus ocellatus | reverse complement strand
TCTGTATAATGAATTACATAATATTTTATAATACATATATTGTGAAATAACAACGATCTTTCTACCCTTTGCCGAACTGTTGACTTCACTATTTTTATAGAATGTCTGGCTTCCACTGCCCGTTTGTCTTCTTTCTCTCCATTTTGGTTTTAGTTTACAACACCTCGCTCTTTCTCTGAGTCCTCGAATCTTTCAAAGTGCTTGAATCGACACATTTCCTTTTCTTCAGATTTTTATAAAACAGCAAACCTTTTGATGTTTGTGACAATGCTGCCTTTTTCTTTTCTCCTTTCAGCGCTATAAAAATATCTTTATGCGTTCGTGTTAGCAAGACAAAAAGTAAAAAGTAATCTATCACTAGTTTTACACAAGCAGAGAAACATAATATCAGCTGTTGAGTGTTGACCTCGCAGTCAGGATCACAGTGCCCGGGATTGCCCGCACTGAACCTCTGTCATAACAGGTGGGTTGCCGGAGATCACAACATTTAATTTTAAAGCTTATTATTGTTCGTTTGGAGAGAAGAAAGGCAAAATTCCCAACGGTTTTTTAAAATCAAATGGTTAGATTCACTCGTAAGTCTAGCAGGTGTAATGTAGATCTAGATCTAGTAGCTACCTCTTGCTCGCCATGTATGTAAGGTAAGCATTGTCACTAAGGCAAAGCCTAGAATCTAGATCTAGATTAGATCTAATTTAGATAGATCTAGATCCAGTGATTTCTCGTATCATACTCAATAAGTCAACCATGAAATACAAGTAGGATAGAGAGAAGAGACGGAATGGTAGAGAGGAGTTGACAAAGATTTTTTTTTTTGTTTAAGTTGAAGTTTAATCGTGAAAAAATTTAAGCAATTCGAAAATTTAATTTTCAGAAGCAGTAGATCTAGATCTAATTTAGATCTAGAACAAGATGTTTAGATTTATTTAAAACTGTGATCTCTTCAAATAAGAGACCTTTAATTTACCCAACTGCGATTTTTTTTTAAAAATGGAATTGAAACAAATTTCAAGACTAGATCTAGATCTAGATCTAGATTTTTTTCTGAAAAAGTAAGAGTCAAAAAGTATGATGTCTTTCAAAGAATCAAAATCTTGTGTAAATTCTTCTATCCAATCTTCTGAACATAGCGTGACTTGCAAGTGTTGATCTTTTGAACCAGACAGAATTCTAATGGTATTATTTATCCATTGTGTTGCTCACTATATTTTAATTATTTGTTTGCAATGACAAAATCCAAAGAGTCCCAAGTCTCATTCATTTCTGCATTCTTCATCTGAGACTTTAGTGTCAACTTTGAGGCATTACGGGAATTACTAGATCTAGATCTAGATCTATGTTATAAAAATTTGTTTGAAACCTTAACTTCCCCCAAAAAATCAAGGCTTAAAGAATTGAATGAGGCAAATCAAAATTTTTTGGAGGGAACAAACATTCATGGCAAACCTGTAAACAGATGCACAGTGCATAGGTCATGATAATAAATTGAAAAGAAAAAAAAAAAAGGATGACTTTCAAAAGGGTAACTGACTAAAGAGCAGTTAAACTGGAGAGTATCCTTAGACATCAGTGTCAACAAATTTAACCCACTGAACACGGAACTAAAAAAAAATTTACCCTGTGCATTTGCCGAGTCAAAATTGAGATTTTTAGAGAAAACCAAAGAAGAAGATCAGGTTCGTGCTACAAGAAACCCACTAAGAAATAGCCAGAACAAAGAAGAAGATCAGGTTCGTGCTACAAGAAACCCACTAAAAGAAGATCAGGTTCGTGCTACAAGAAACCCACTAAGAAATAGCCAGAACAGTATTTTGGCAGGCCAAAATAATACAGGACAGGCCATGGTCATAGAGCTGTTGCAGTCAGCCAGGCAAGCAACAATCGGTTCATCGCATTTAGAAGATTAAGAAATGGTGATCAAATGCAAGGACCATTGATCTCTGTAGTGTGTCTTTTAACTCTCTGAAGACCAGGGCCTGACAGATTTCATAAGCGTTTAAAAACCAGGGATTTAAGCCTCTTTTTAAAAATTCATAACTCCCTCTTTAATGCTTCTAATTTAATAAAATTTGAATACAATGAAGTTGAATATGTGTTTGAGTGAATACAAAAATTTTTGCGCAAAGTATGTGTAATTTTTTTTTTTAAAGGAATTTTTTTAAATCATAATTTTTTTTGTTTTTTTTTTTTATTTCACAATTTTCAGAAACGGGAAATAAAGTAAAAGAATGCCTTTAGTAGTCACTCTCATCAGACCCTAGGTGTAAATTTTGACTGAGAACGTAAGACATTGGCTCTGGCTCTTTGGGTATTTTTGTCTTTGCTTGCAAGTGTTTACGGTTTGGTAAACATCATGTGTGAGGTCCCTTTATCACTAACACTTGATAAGTCAAAAACTATGCTCAATACTTCCTTGCACCTAAAACGAAAGTAATGAACAATGATTGTTGACAATTAATTCTGAGACTGTATCGCGTACGGTTCTTAAAATGGCAGCAAAAAAAAAATACAAAATCAATCCTAATTGGGTGTCTAAATAGATCATAAGTAGAAAAACACTGATCCCAATACAGTATCAGGAAGGGTCCTTGGTGAGTTAATCTGTGCTGCTACATGACTGAAAAATGTTTATGATATATTTTAGTTTTAGCATTTAATGTTTTATGTTGTGTGCAACATAGTTAATGTCTACTTAACTCTTAGTGTCCGGCTCGCCACATGAGGTGGCGGGGAGCTGGTACCAAAAGGACGGCTCGACACATGAGGTGGCGGGAGAGTTTTCTTTATTTAACACCGTATCTAATCCAATCCACTTTTATTTTCAACCAAACCAACTTTATATAACGGAAGTAGATATGTTATTCTTCCGTTTTTTAACAAGTTTGGCGGGTACTGAGCGTTTTCTGCATCAGATCATCGATCTTTTCCGAAAATTCTGATTGTGTTTTGTTTAGATCAGCTGATTGAAACAATGGCGAATAGACCACGTAGGCTTACCAGTGAAGAAGCATATAAATGCTTGAATTTTTCGGTGATGATACATAAATAGACAAACAACAGCTGCAACTCAAAATGTATTGTTCAAACATCTTGTTCTTGGTTTATTATCTAATATACTGAAAATTTTGAATCTCCGTTCTGTTCTATTTTTAGTTTTTAGTTATTATGTCATCAAAACACGGTGTATATTTCTATTTATAAAACTCAAATTTATAACCATCAGAAAGCCCATTTATTACTCTTTATTTTGATAGGTAGTATGCTGTTATCAGATAATTAGTACAAAAGTTATTGTACATTTTATTAGGTCTATGTAGACAACTGCCTCGGCTCTCCAAAACACCTCCGTCCAAGCGTGGATTTAGGCCCTCGAACACTAAGAGTTAACAACATACAATGAATCAAGACTAATTTGAGATTCTAGAATATCTAGTCAGCCAATGATGAATATTTTATAAGTAAAGTCAGCAAATGTAGAAAAAGGTTTTATTATTTATACATGTATAATATAGTTGTATTTAAATTCATGTTAATTGAAAATCAGAGTCTTCAGATTAAATCTGCAGATCAGTAAAGTCATTCATAGACAAAGAAAGGAGAATTTGACTCGAAATTAAATGAGCTTTAAGTGGTTGCTTGCATGATTGTGTAGAAGCTAACCTGTAAAGAAAATAATTGTATTTAAAAAACATTAAAATGATTTCAATGTAATCCAACACAAAATGGCACTTTATAAATGTGTTGTTTCATCTAACAGTTTGTTTTCTTTTTGTTGTTGTTCATTTTTTCCTTCCAGGTTTCTCTCTCTTAAAGACAAATTGATACCACAAAGGAAAAGAAATAAAACCGAAATACACAGAAAAGTCAGCTCTTTTGTCTTACTACAGTCGCTTATTTATGAAACATGGAAAAATGAAGAATGCTAACTGTCTTCATATTAAACCCGTGACAAATTTAAAATTTATTGTCAAACATTCATCACTTGAGGACACGGGCTGTGACCTGTAACTATTGGTAAACAACAGTGGATTCGCGTCTTCAAGACTGTTATTGCCTAAATCAGGACTAGCAGATTAAGTGGAATGACCATGTCTACAAGAACTAGTCATTTGATGAGAGTAAGGGCATTGTATAAGGCAATCCTCAAGCTCCACAGAGGTCTGCCCCTGCAGATGAAAGCTTTAGGCGACCAGTATGTCAAGGAAGAGTTCAGAGCCCACAAAAATGCGGAGCCACCAGAAGTCGCTGTTTTTATGCAGGAGTGGACGGTAAAGAAAAGGAAGGGATTTTGGGACAGACTCAGTTTAAAAAAAAAAAAGAATGACAAATTATACTGAAAGTCCACTTGGAATTTTTTTATTCTTTGACACTTACAGAAGTTAATAGTAGGCTATTATGACATCTCAACATTTAGAAGGTGTAAATGTTAACAGGTTTTTTTTCCTTTTGAATAGGTTTGGTCAAAAATGTTGTTATCATCATGATTAAGATTGACTTTTTTCAATATCATAAGCTTAATTGAGTAACCCATTTAATGAAGTTCTAAAAAGTACAACAACATTAAACCTATTATATAATAATCTTTCTTTAGAACTAAATTCCCTTAAATGATGTAAGTGATAGAAAGCAGACATGCAAATGATATAAGTAAAACTGTCAAGGAATTTCTGTTTTGAGAGATTTAACTTTGTCAGATACGGTGAGAGGAAATAGTCCTCTATCTTCGGCAAGATGGAGGGAATGGAATCAAAAGAGTCTGTTTAACTGCCAATCCAGTTTTTCTTTGGGTGTCCTTATGCTTTGCTGTCATTGGATTTTATGTATCTATAAGACTTTGCTGAATCTGTTCAATCTTGATCATTGATTTTTTTTTTTTAAAAGATAGAGGTATCTGTGTAAGTGTAAGCCCCAACTGTAGGCTCATATCATAGATGATTTACTATATATATATACATGTATATTTCTTCTTGGCTTTAGTGTGGGTAAAATAATGGTTAAATTTTAAATCTAATCCAGTATTTACTTGTTCTATTTCTATAGCCATCTTGATTTTGTCTAACTTTTTTTTATTTTAGGGAGATAAAAATAGTCTTTCTTCATTTTTTGAAGTCCATTTCTCCTTTAGTTTTATTTCTGTTCAGTTAACTAGTTTGTTTTTATGCTGCCCAAGTTTCTTGAAATACTTTTACTTTCAATTTAAGTAGACGTGTTTCTTCATCTTCTATTTCATTCTTATACACCTTTGTGTTTTTCTGTTTCCACACCAGAAGTACTATGTAACCCTAGCGCAGCAACTGTCTCAGAGGAAACGGGAGCAGATTGTGGGTGAAAACTTGTCACCAGAAATGTTGGACAATTTTCGTGAGGAGCAGCTCGGTCAGCTGCATGAACTCTTTAAAGAAACAACACAACCCAAAGACACAGCAGAGAAGACACCACAGAGTTGATGTTGGGCAGATTTTTAGCTTTAGGATACCACCTTTTTAATGAATCTCTGAATATTAATACCTTTGGAACGAATTGTGACAAGTAATTTTTAGATTCATTTGATTGTGTGTCTATAGTGCTCTTATTTTTAGCATCTAAGAATTTCCTTGCACAAAATTAGATAAAGCAAGTGGGACAAAGTATGACATGTTATTTTTAGATTCGTTTGATTCTTAATGTCAAATGTTCTTAGTCTTATTTTTATTCTCTAAAAATATCTCAGTACAAAATTGGGTAAAGCAAGTTATTTGAATAATGATGTCCTTAATCTTGAAATCAGTACCGGTACTTTTTGGTGGCACTGTTAAAGTAAAGCAAACGCCATACTCAAAACAAAGTCTCTAGCTAGGGGGACCAGGAGTAGTGTCCTTATTTTAGTGAGGTAGTTTCTCAGCTCTTCTTGCTGCCTTTACTTTTGCTGGGTTTTGAGAGGCCAAGCTAGCCAACATTGATCGTGGTTGTATCGGTTGGATACTGTAGACTTGATAAAATTTGTCAGCCAGGCTGGGAATTTAAACCTGCACCCTGAGTGATATGAAAGAAATGCCAGACTGATTGCACTATTGCCAACCTCAATACTTTTGTTAGTAATTGTGAAGTGAAAGTTGTTCTATTCAGATTCAATATTACACACAATATTTATCTTGTTTTGCTGCAAAACTCTCAAATGTTTTTTTTTTCTTAATATATTAGGTTGTATTTGTAAATTTATTCTAGATACAACCATTCACTCGACTGGAGAAAGAATTGTTCTTATATTTAAGTTTTATAATACCAAAGGATTTTATACCATAATTGGGAAGCAGAATTGTGGAAGATTCCTTATATTTTACATTATGATTGAAAAAATAATTGGTATCTTTATCTATGAATGACTTTTTTTTCCCTAATAAATTGTAATTATTTTTTTTTAACTATTACAGTGGAAACCTCATAATTCCAAGTGCCAGGGAATGGACCACAACTTCCAATTATGAGACTGTGAATTATTATAAGGGGCAAAGAACACCACTAACTATTAAACCTACATTCGGCACCTCACTTTCCTCCCCTCACCCTATTTTATCTCTTCCCTCTCTCACATTGTTATTTATGGCACTTCTGGTATATGTCAGCGGTGATCGGCACTGTTTTGGGAGTGGCGAGAGGAAAGCAATTTTTTTTTCGTATTGTATTTTGTGGCGATGTGGGCTTCGAATTATGAGAATCAACTTTCTTTGACTTCGAATAGTGAGGTCGAACTCAACAAAGTCAAAGAAGAGAAAAAAAACTCAGATCGGGGATACATGTACTTCAATTTATGAGAATTTAGAATAATCGGAATTTGGTTTTTGAGGTTTCCACTGTATTTGTACGAAAAATGCATATCTGTATTACAGGTGTGGTAATTTTTTTGCTCAATCAATTATCAAAGACTGAATTTTTTTTTTCTAGATTTAAATTAGAAAAAACCTGCATTGTTGTATATGATGGTTTGTTTTCTTAAGAAAGTTAAAATTGTATTAACTCTCTCTTGAGGTGGAGTATCTCTTAATACAAAGTCAAGATAAATCAAATAATAGATTAATACCAGTTTTATTACACAAGCTAAGCCAAAAAAGTTTGTCAATTTATTTCTGCCTGTGGATTATGAGATGTTTTTATATTTTATACTTATAAAAAAAATAGTCTTACCTTTGAATCATGTATTGATGTCTCTTTTGTTGTTGTTGTTTTGTTTTTTTTTTTGTTTTTAACATGGTTTTGAAGGTGTTTGGTTTAATCATACATGTAGTTTTTTGACACATTAGAATGTCACAGTATTGGGAACAAGTTAAAATCTGCTATTGTAATACACTACATGTGCAATCTCATAATAAACTTAACACAGACGAATACTGCTCTTCATTTGGCTTCAGGAGATTTGAACTTTATAAGATCTAATCATATAAATCATTAAAATCAGACGTCAAAGCAAGTATGTATTTCAAACGAGGAGATATCAAAGCTTTTTTTGTTTTGTTTTGTTTTGTTTTTTGTCACAAAGCAATAGCATTTAGTTTTTTTTAATATCAAAATACAGAGCAACAATAAACATGGACACAATATCACATTTAAACAAATATCAAATATACCACAGATTAAAATGTAGATAGAATGACCTTTCGTGCTGTTCCTCTCTCTCACAATAATGCTTCCAATGAAAAGCGGTATCATCCATAGACTGAACACTGACGATGCTGCTGCTCTTCATTTATCTACTAGTACTACAGATACACGTTGTATCAGCAGTTCTTTAACTTCAAGCATGTGCGTGTTAATATAATAATGACATACAATATAAATTTTTTTTCTTTCCTTTTCAAGAGCTATAGCTGGTTTCAATGACGAATTGTGAATCTGATCAATGACCTTGAAAATAGCAGTTGATATGTTACCTGATGTGCTCCAAACACCAGTCAAATGCTGTCATATAATAACGGCATAGAATTCAAGTCTTCTTTTTTTCCTTTTCAAGAGTTATGGCTGGTTTCAATGACGAATTGTGATCCTGTTCAATGACCTTGAAAATAGCAGTTAATATATTACCTGATGTGATACCAACACCAGTCGAACATCGTCATAAATAATACATGTAGTTCTTAGCAGGAATGTCCGTGTCTGTACAAGGGGACTGAACTGCATGGACCTTACACTTTCATTTCTTAGCAAAGGGATTCATACTTTTGAACTCTGTGTACTGCCTGCACCAGGCTAAGCAGTACTTTTCTCAGTTAAAGTGAGTCACAGAAGTGCAAGTTTTTAGGCTGATTTCTCTATTCTCTGGTCCAAAGTGAAGTGCTGGAGGTTTGCTCTTCCTATGTGTATGTTTCCACACAGCCTATTCCCTCTTTTTTTCCCCGTAAGTCATCTGCAGTTGCTTGTTTTGAGGACTTTATCAACCAGGCAATATGATGTCTGTTGGTGATGAACCTTAGCTAAGATGCATTGGTCTCACGGCTGCAGTACTCCCCTGGGCATCTAACTAAGATAAGATTGCATCAATAAGCTTTGACTTCTCAGATGTGGGTTTGAAACTATCAAAGATATCCATGACTTCACTTCAATACATGATGAGAGTAGTAACTATTATCTCGGCTGCACATTATGAAGTTTGCCGACAATGTCATAACTGCTCCACTCTCCAGTCTCTTGGACATCTTCCAGTCTGAAAACACTACAGGTTACCAGTCAGTGCCTGATGGTGGACTGGGTATACCAATAATCAATCAATCAATTACCATTCAGTGCTAGTGGCCAGGAAATTGGGACTTGTCTTTGCCGTGACGCACTGTCTGTTGTGGGTTTACTTCAGACAAAAACATTGTCAGTCAGTGAAGTGGGGACCTTACTTTCAGCACTAGGACAGCAGTGGTCCATAACAAAGGGACACCCCGCATGTCAATCTTGAAGGTAACTACCACCGAATCCCTTCATTAGCCCAGGATATAGGGAGGGAGATTTCCATGTCATAGTATTAGAGATAACATGTAGCTTTGAAGAAAAAAAAACCTACCTCCACCACCAGCTGGGACAATGCCAAGTGTGTCACAAGACTTCGACAAGATCAGAAACTTGAGAAGTCCAAGTGGCTTTGAAAAATTTTGGCATGTTTAGTCAAAACTTAAAGGGAAGAAGTCACTGGGGACAAAAGCCAAAGGACCATATCATTTTAATATACTCTCATCATAAAACATCATGGCTACATTCAGTAGTCTGATCTGATATGAAATGTAACGGAATGAAAGAAATGCTCATCCATATGTCTACATCATTATGAGCGTTTCAATGTTTGAATTTCAATAATTATTTCTTTTCTTCTCCAGTAACATGTGGTCATTACTTAGCTCTGCTTCTAATATAAGCTCTTTTTAGAATCAAGAGGGAAAAAGGTGTCACCTTAATTAGAAAAATTACAACATTAAATTATTTGTTTTTTCAATTGTATTGCTAACTTAGAATTTTGAAAACTGCTTTATTTCAACATGAAAAGTTGAACTTTAGAAATTGTATGTACTAATACTGGCATTTTTGTGATCTGAATTACAATTTTTACCTTTTAATTTTGTGCTCTCGATTGATCACATCTGGTTGATTTTTCTTTTTCATAAATTAAAGCTATGATTTGATTTTAAAATCGCTTGAAAAGAAATTATATTTTGAGATATCAACACAATGTTAGAAATGGGGAAATTCATAACGAATTAAAAGTAAATTAAAACTTATAATACCCAGCTTCTCTTCCTTACCCCCTCCCCAAGCCACCAAAAAGGAAAAAAAAAATTATGAGTCAATTTGCAATGAGAGGTGTTTTTTTTTTATTTTTCTTTTTCGTCTTTGGGTTGACTTACATGATGACAAAAACAAAAAAGTGAAAGCATTTCTATCTTTATGATTAAATACAGTGGAGTCTGGATAAAGCCAACTCACTCACGGTAAACTCATGCTTAAAGTCAACTCCTTATGGCTGCCCCTTTTGGTTTTTTTTTTCTATTTCATTGTAACGGAAAAAGTCAACTCTTCAGTCTTGGTTGAAGTCAAACCAAATTTTGACTGTCCCCAGGAGTTGACTTTAAACAGACTCCACCGTGCTTAACATTTTTGTGGAGAATCTGACCTGCCATTACCCAAGTTATGATATATGACACCTACAAATTTTCTTCTTCCCCCCTTGTGTGCACACTCATGCATGCAGAGAGAGAGAGAGAGAGAGAATGTGTATCGCTAGCAGCCGCCCTTTCTCTCACTCTCAGTCCTACATACCTAATCATCCTAAAATCCTGTAAAATCCTGTTGAAACAGTATGGTTAAGATAAAATTCTGACCTGGTCCCAGGAAGTTTTATCTGAAGCCAACTCTACTGAACATATTTTGAAATTTCAAACCAAAATGTAATTCTGCATGATTATGCCTAAAACCTGCAAGGAATCAACTAATCCTAGCACCAAAATCATGCCGCTTCAATTGTATTCAAATGGATAACAGTTCAAGCAACACAATAAAAAGAAACATTTTTATAAAAGCCATCGAGTGTGCTATACCCCCCAAAAATGTCTATTCTGTCAGGGTTCTGCAGTCAGAAGCTTGCAGTTTTCCACTTGTAGATACCATATTCCTATTCAATTCTCTTCTTAATATCCTGAACGGAATGTAAAAACCAGGCATGTTAACTTCTGCTCATCATGTAGCAGAAGACAACAGTCTCACAAATAGTACATGTATATAAACATGTCATCACCTTAGAATTACTTTATGCTATCTCCACATTTTCTTGTTTGGAGAAAATCGCCTGTAAAGTTTGGAAACCTGTGTCATTAAAATGCAAAAATTACTTTATAACTTGCCTTTTTCTCCATGTATGAGTTTCTTTCGGCAATGATCCCTCTAAGATATATAAAATGGGACTAGTTATTGCCCTTGGTGTAAATAAGTCCGTTTAAGCAAAAAATGGAGATGGCATAAGGTAATTCTGAGGTGACGATGTGTACACAATTTTCAACACTCTGAAAAACATAAAAAAGAGAGAGACAAACACAACACAAAGAGAGAAATCTATGTATATTTATTTCACCACAAGCAAAGTTCCTCTTTTGAATCCTCTTCTTTCCAAACTTCTATCACACTGATGCTTAATACAAGCACTGAACAAATGAGGGGAAATACGGAGAAAAGGCATTTAGAAGTTATTCAAAAAAAAAAGAATGTAGAAAAACATCAAAAAATTAAGACCAACAGTGGTTGACAAATTTACAACCCTTGGTTCCGTTTCAATACATTTTTCTATAATACCAAATGGGAGAGAAAAAATATTAGTAAAGGAAAGACACTCTGAAGAGACCTGAACTACCGACGCTTTCATTGGTTGTGACGTTTCTAATTTTTTAACGAAATATTTAAGAAAAAGAAAACTAATCCATAGTTAATCATGGAATATTATGCCAGTCACTGGTCAGATAATAATGTCTCCAATTTGCAAGAGCCAACACGAATGACTTGCATATATGCTGCAAGTTTCTGAAATAAAAGTTCGGGTTAAATGAGGTTGGCCATCAACAGGTTTTCTTTCACATTATGCTTTTAAAATATTTCACTTCTCGTTGCACAATGCATATGGCTTCTTTGAAAAAAACACAATAAATTGATAACACTTATCATTTTCATTTTGCTTCCTACAGTTGTGGCAAGGTATTTTTGAGAGATAATGCTCAATGTATGCATTTTTACCTGAGTGTGAAAGGAACATCTAATTTATTGATAATGATTTCAAGACCTTTGCTTTGCACAATTTTCAGGCAAAGCACATGGTATTGCCAAATTTCCTGTAAAAGGGATAAATTGGTCATGAAAGTTTAACTATTTAATTTTTCTTTCAATACTATATATGTTAACACAAAGATGTATATAGCGTTTCACGGCAATGGAAAAAAAACCCTGGTCCTAAAATTACTACCGCTAATGATGAGGTCTAATTGATGGTTTTTGTAGGAACCAACAGAGATTCGATAACATGTGAAAAAGATTTTTGTGCCCCAGCTTTAGATACCGATAGTGTTTAAATACATTCAACGATAGTTTCCCTTTCATTTGTCAACTTTAGCTACAAAACTTGAAAGAAATGACGAAAAAGTGATGTCTAAAACTACACAGAAAAGCTAGCTTAAAATTTATTGTGCATTCAGATGCTCTCGACAAACTCAGTTACAAATGTGTCTAAAAAGTTTCTCCTCCCCCCAAAAAATGGTATACAATAAATTGAATAAGATCTTAGAAAGATAATAACTAACAACACTTTAAGGAGTAAAATAAAATGGGGGGAAAATGACAATTATTAAATCAGCACTGATAATATTCACAGTACAGTAACATTATTAAAATGTAAGGGAAAAAAAAAAAAAACATGATGGTAAAGATTTCATACAATGAAATTGCATCTTTAGTCATTTATATAATTATTTACATATCCAATATTCACAGAGAAATGAGGAAAAAAAAAAGGATGTGAAAAATCCCTCACTGATTTAACCCATAAAACATACACATAATAAAATATGTCTACACAGGCACGGTCTTTGTACAGTAAAATAGCTGTGGCTGGTTATACTTTCAGTACAAACGCTACAATCAATAAAGAGTAAACATATCACCAGCAATCACAGCTGCTTCAACAGTTGACTTGTCACAAACCAAAGAAAAACTCAGTTTACAGATTATAAGCACTGACATTGTTGACAAGGGAAAGGTTGGGGAACTTTAGATTACCCTCGACGTTAAATTCTTAATCGTCCGACCACAATTTAGTCTTCACACAAGATTTGCGAAATGACACTAAGAAGTAATGGCACATCGAACTAATTATTCACAAATAAACTACAATGTACTTTCTAGGCACGGTCCTGATGTCAAGGGGGAAATCCCAAATCACAAGTGAGAAATAATGCAGGTGCACATCACTGAGCAAGCTTCGCACTCTTCAACTGAACCAGTCCAACTTAATGAAACTGATCTTAAAATTAATAACCAAAAAAAAAAAAAAAACATTTGAATACAAACAAGACTATCCTGGTCTTTTCACGTGTCTGTCCATTTATTTCACACCTTTTAAAATTTGATGTCAACTCATTCATCCCCCTTGCTGAAACTGTTATGATCCTGATGTCGCATGAAAGTAATACATAATATACGTAATCCCAGGAACTTACTGCCCGTATATCTCATAAAAGTCTAATATCTTTTGGGTTCTCATTTTTCTATAATCAGTCTTCGTATATTTTAAAATTGAAAACTTCATGGGAATAAGGGTTGTGTCAAAAATACATTTTTTTTTTTTTTGACAGCTCTTCCCTCTTCCAAACGATGCAGAAATTTATAGATCCAACTTAATTGGTTAAATGCTCATATTTCAAATCTTTTGTCTATTACATTAGAGAACACCTAATTCAAATTCTATTCAAATATTTTGTATATATTACATTAGAAAACACCTAATTCAAATTCCATTCAAATCTTTTGTATATATTACATTAGAAAACACCAAATTCAAATTCCATGAGAATGAACCAAAAATTTTCAGGTACATACAGGCATTCAAGTTATTCTCATTTTTTTTTTTTTTCCAAAAACATTCCGTTTATAGACTTTTGTTTTATGCCTGGGTCTTGTCCAAAGTTGCTGAAATGAGTTTGGTCATAACAGTAAGCATCAAGTATTTTCTTTTTCCAATGATTAGCACTGCTCAATGTTCAAGAGATAAGGAGACTTAAGAAAAAAACTGGAGGGGAAAATGCTGTCCATGACAGTACCGAGCATTAGCCTTGAACTAAGAGCATTGACTCCTGTTCACATTGGAAGAGTTCAAAATAAATTTTAAAAAAAAGAAAAAGAGTGCAAAAAAAAAAATCCAGGCATCTTCAGTATAAGAGAAATTTGTGTATCAGATTTCAGCTAAAAGACTAGGTTACTTCGCTGTAGACCTCAACTTGTATCAGCCTGCTGCTGTTTTCCACACTGTTTGACCAACATCTCATTTTCAATCAAATATAAAGCAACTTAGGAGGAAAAAAAACAATAAAGAAAAAGGTATTATGTAAAGTAAAGACACTTAGCACAAGTGTATAGAACTAAATCAAATATATTGCCATCACTTTGTGTAATAAATAATCACAAGATCTTAATAATGTCAGATTTTTACAAAAAAAATGGCTGGAATATGCACAATAAAAAAAAAATGACTGACAGGGATAAAATTTAACACAAAAAAAAAAGTGTGGGATGAAAAATTGCCAAGTGGCATTTATAACACAACCGTCATACATCCGTTGCAGGGAATAGCCCAACTGAATCACATTGTTGCTCCCTTTCTCCTTAGGGTAGGTGTATTTCAGAAAATATAATGATAAATACAATAATTATGTATAAGCCATTATTACAATGAAAATAAACCAAGAAAAAACTGTACACAATAAAAGCTGTAAGCACAAAAAAAAATCAACTTTCAATATGCAATGGTTTTAAAGCATAAAATGTGGAATATCTGAAGATGAGAATTGAACATATGATTTTGACCACAAACGATGTTATAATGCACTAATAGCATTCCGTATTTAAGAAGCAAGTATTGATGAAAAGTAACTACATGTACTAGGAATATCCTACCTACGCTATACAAAAGAACTGGAATCACAAAGTTATCAAAAGATTCTTGTATTTGTAAACAGCAACAAAATCACAACGAGTACAAATGTGAGCTTGGTGGGGTGTGTTTTTTTTTTCCTATTTCTTTTTTTTTTTTTATGTTGATGAATAATCCTGCTTTATGTACCTACCTCAAGTATTTGATAGACTAAACGTGACAAATCAATTTCTTATAGACTTTTGTCTAAAATACAACTATTTAAGCTGAACATTTTAAACTTAAGTTCCAGGAAAAATAATTTGAGGACGCAGTCATTCTCCTTCCATTATGTATTTTGGTTTCACAGCATTTTCAATGCCTTTTTTTTATGAATAAAAAGGAGCAAACACACTTTTTTTAACATAAACATATTATTTCTTAGGAAAATCTGGAACTACAATAACAATTGTCCCTAACTTTGAAATACATCAATATGTCTTTAACTGAGAGCAATTTAAAATCCTGAATCATCCACATCATAAATTGATGGTGAACCCACTTTTGCATTTGGGTTTTGATGAAATTCAACATCATTGTTTCATCAATCCAGATAAATTACGCAGAAAATGTCAGAATTGCGAGGCTAATAATTGACATAAAAAAAACAAAAAAAATTTAATCAATAGTTTAACTAAAGGGACTTCCCTGTGGTTAAGCTGTAAAGAATAGAATCCCTGTAAACCTCTTTCAATAAAATTACCAAACACTTCTCAATGGCTTTTTAATTTTCATTAATCACATTGCAAGTTTAAATGAGAGCCTAAGTTGAGGGAAATCAGTGACCATGCGTCTCATTAAATCAATAGACCATTTTAATACAATTTTGAGCAACGCTTGACTGCTTTGTTGTTTACAAAAGTAAATCAGCTTCAAATGAAAACACAGGCAAATGTGGAGCAGTTCCATAAAATGGACTAAAGTTGCGGTCCACATCCCTGTAAAATCAAATCAATTTGGAAAGTAAAGGTCTATAATTTTCCAATGCTTTGTTTACAGAAATTCTACAGTATGTCTTAAGAAAGTTCTGCACACTGAAAAGTGAATAGGTTTTTTTTTTCCTTTTAAGTAATTAATTAATGATCTTCATTTACAGCTAATTAGGCGCAGAACCACAAACTGCCTCCTTTTGAGGGACTGCTACATAAATAGATCCCCAATGAAACCGCCACCATTGCCGTCAATCCTTAGTACTATAAGATTATAAGCAGCAGCAGTTGTATTCCCCCCCCCCCCCCCCCCCATTTTATACAAATGGTTGGTAATTTTTTTTTTAAAGGCTTACCAGTTTTACTTATTGAAGGGGGAAGAGTAAGCGTTCCACTAATCTATTCTAGTTTTTGTGTAGCTAATCTATTCAACTTTTCATGTAGCTTTATGTCCTTTGCTGTCAAATAGTCAATTCGAACTAACAGACTCAGCAAGGAAAAACTAAAAAAAACATCATTAAGAAAAATTCAAAGAAACAGTTTTCTAGAATCTAAAAATATCATATAGGAAAAAAAACGAAATGTTTGCAAGTCAAGAGAAAACATCAGTTCACCACTAACTAATTTTACATACTCAACTAAAAGAATATGGCACAGTTTTGGCCTATAATTGCAGCTTAAGAATACCAAATTTTGACATGCCAAAATGTTTTTTTTTCGTTCATATTTTTATGACTTAGAGTATTGGTTTCAAGCTGTAAACAGTAAAATACTTTGTTTGCCATTTATGAGTGTCAGTATAATACAGTTTGCCATGCATACACACTCACATGCACACAGACAAAACCAATATAATGCATGATTTCCAAATAGCATTGCTATTACAAATTGCCACAAAGAACTTGGTTATAAGATAAAATAAGCACCATATAAACCTACCTAAATTGAAAACATGGATTGAAATGGGGAAAATTGACATAATAAAACATTAGATGCATGAGAATTCCTGTCTTTACAAAGATGAAAAAAGTCAAGAATAAATATGAATATTGAGGAAAGCATAACTTAGAGATTCTGAATGAGAAGAGAAGAATGGTTAAAAACTGTTCCATATCAGCATTTCAGACAACAGTCCCAACAAGTGATAAGCTACCACCCTCAGCATTCTGCAACGGGCCATCAATTTTATGCTTTGTACGTACAACTCAATATTCAACAAGACTAATAATTAATTATCTATAAAGTTTTTAACACAAGCTTTTCTAGGATACCTCTGCGCAGTAATTCAAGACCGTGGAAACTTTGAAAAGTTCCTATGGTAAAGTTTTGTCTTATGTGTGGGTTTCTTTTGCTTTTGTTTTTTTTTTTTTTCAGTCTTAGCTTGCTTTTTTTTTTTTTGACTTAGTTGCTGTCATTCTTCTTTGTTTAAAAAAAAAAAATGTTGCTGATTTTATTAAGACACAATATTTCTGAATTAATTGCAATAAAATATTTGCGACTCACCTCACTGAAAATTCTATGCAGAAAGGGCACAATTCCAGATGGACACTTTTTTTAACACACATATATGATGGTGAAAGGAGTAAAAATTTGAAACTGAAGCAGCATCAGGATTTTAGAAAAGAAGGTTTGTCAAAAAAGTTTGCCTTCATCTTTCCCCCCCACCCCCAAAAAAAACAACAAAAAAGTTTTTTAGCTCATTATGAGTAAGTTTCAAAAGTAAATTTTTCAAAACAGATAAGTAAACACCACGATAGAAAATGTCACTCGTCATTTTCTAGCTAATATCAGGGCAAACCCGATCAGGCAAATGATGTTTGGGCTATGTGAGAGAGAGAAAATGAAATCAGCCATCCTGTCCTTATTTTTTTTTAAGATATCGTCATTGTCACAGTCTAATGAAGTGCTTGAAGGCCAAAAATAATTTAATATTCTTCAAACAAATCCACACCTTGTTGCACTAGGGCTATAACAAAGTATAACACGCAATTTTGGCTTAACTGTCATTTCTCTTGACTGAGCTAATCCTGCATAGTCTGTTTAAATTCTTTGAAACTGAGAAAAAAAAAAAAGGACTAATTTTATATCATTTCCGAAATTAATTCGATCCAGCAGCAAGTAATAATTTGTTTAAAAAAAAAAAATTCTTTTCAAACAGCAATAGTCATATGATTGCTTGTTTCAAAGTTGTGGATAACTACTAATTGTGTCCTAACAGTTCTGAACCAAAGGAAGCTCAATTGGAGTAACCACTTTTGGCCTTCAAGCATTATTTAAGGTTAGATCACATGAAATTTGGATGAGGCTATCCAGATAGCTTTTTACTTTACCAGATGCAGACAAGTCTGACTCCATTTTTAGGCAAAACTGTTTTGCTTCATTTGGCACTTGCATGGTTAAAAATACACACTGACATATCATGTTCTCTTAAAATCAAAAGCTACATGTTATTTAATTGTTTTAACTTTATCAGGGAAAAAAAAAAAACAATTTGGTGGATTGGGAAAATTAACTAAGTTGGAGGCAGTTATTTTAGTCTTGGAATTTTGTTCTGCCTATTTGATGCAACACTTATGTAAAATTAGTTGTTTGGGCCAAGTTAATACGAGCAGGTTTTTTGAAAAGTATTGTACCCTAACACAACATCCATAGAGTGCTCTAAGGGATCAATAGTCTCCAGGTATACTTAAGTACATGCTAAAATTCAGGCATCACAACTTAACATGCATTCTTTGTTTAAGGTGGTCACGTAGATTATAAATTAAACTTATAAGGGCAACATAGCATAGTTTATTTCAAGGACTTCCTTAAAACTTTTGGTGAAACTACAGGCTCTACTTTTGTGGCAATCTGAGGTGCCAAGGATGTCATTTGGAAAGCTTTATTACTGCCTTCTCCTTCCTTGACCCTTGTGGCCCTAGCAGCTGATGGACTTCCACTGGCCTTCTTCTTACTGTTGTCTTTATCTTTAGAGATGATGGAGGATAAGTGGTCTTTGAGAGAGATAGCTGACTTTTTGCTGGAACAGCACGGTGACGGGGTGGAGCCGGGACTTGCAACCAAGCTTTTATTGGTGATCACAGTTTGCCCCGATGGGTTAGCTAAGCAGTTTCTCCTTCCATTAATATCACTTACAACAGCACCGTTTTCCTGAAGAGATGTGGAACATACCTGTTCAGGCAGAGAGCCTGCTTGGTAGATGATATGTTGGGGCAGCGATGATATGACTAAAGGCTGAGCCTCCACAGATTGACTAGACTGGGCTGTTCTCACTGGTGACACAGTCGAGCCCACAGATGAATACTGCGCAGTTTGACGTGATGATGGCAGTGGTGGTTGCTGCAGCACTTGTGATGATTTGCACACCTCTGAATTTGGATGATGCAGTGGATCAAATGATGAAGCAGACATTGGTGGTTTTATCAAGGAGGGGGATACAACAGAGACTGAGGAAGTGCAACCAACACTATTACTAGAACCAGAGCCAGACAAGACAACCTGTTCTGGTTTGTGTATCACAACATCATCTGACATAATACTTGGGAGTTTTCCTAGGTCATGCTCTTTGTTAGTGGGTGGTGCCCCTGCAATTGCTGCTACCTGATTTGCATTTGCTCTTGATCTTGACTGAGATTTCTTACTCTTGGATTTGGGTGGTGGGGGTGGTTGGTTTTTGGCCGCTAAGTTGAGCTCTCTCTGTTGTTGAACTGCTTGAGCCAAAATCTGCTGTACTGTGGCTGCAATATCTTCTTCGTTTCGCTCGGATTCGGGATCCGATGGTTTTTTAGCCTCTGATTTCTTAGACTTTGATTTTGACTTAGAAGACTTGCTGCTGCTTGTGGGGGCTTTGGAAGAAGAATTTGCCGGGGAAGTGGGGTTGAGACCTGATGAGGCAGGGGGTGTGGAGGCAGTCAGTGCTTTGCACGGACCAGAGGGCAGAAGATCCTGCTGAGCTGCTGGCCCTGAAGATAATTTCTGAGGTAAATTGTCTTTTGTTGTGACAGCAGCGCTTGCTGTAATGGTGTTGCCTGAGGGAGCGGTCACTGCCGCGACCTGTGGTTGAGATGATGTTACACTGCAGATTGTCTTCACTGGAGCTTGAGACATTTTTTGCAAGCTGGCACTCTGAAGGACACCTGCTACAGCAGGAGCATTACCTGGGACAATCGTCTGTGCTCCAATTGAAGAGGTTATGTGCAGCTGCGCTGGGGGTAGCTGATTGTTCAACAAATTTTGTTGGGCTGCTGCAGTGGCTGCTACAGGAGAGAGACTAGGGTGGATGGCATTCACATCCATTACAGAATTAAGGTGCAGATTTTGGGTTGGCATCACAGCGTTCACAATTGTCTGGGGAGCGGCCTGGGGGCCAGGGATTGAAATTCCTTGAAGGCTTTGATTTTGTTGGTTTTGAAATTGCTGTAGCATTAATTGCTGAAGTTGCAACATCTGAAGTTGTTGTTGCTGCTGCTGCTGCTGCTGAACTCCACTGAGATTGACAGCATTGATTGTCTGTTGTAAGGCAAGAGGGTTAAACCCAGCTGAAAGGAGATTTGGCAGCTGTGATGGATCAAACGTTGCCTGCTGTGATTGCTGCTGCTGTCCCAACAACTGTGCAGTGAAATTGTTGGCGGTTTGCTGCTGCACATTCAAATCTGTGGCTTGTGTTAGAGAGGGTGTGGAACCCAAAACCTGCACCACAGGATTGGCATTGGCCTGTGGAATGACAAACACAGGCTGGCTGGTTGCAGCAAACATGGAGGCGTTAGCCAGAGAACCGGCTGCTGCCACATCCTTCACCTGTGATAAACTATGAGCTAACTGGTCTGCACTGTCAACTGAAGCACTGAGAAGTCCAGGGATCCCACCGTCCCCTGATCTTTGCTGCTGCTGCTGCTGTGTAGGAAGAATGCTGGCTTGGGTAAAGAGACCTGAACAATTGGAGGTTGCAGGAGCAGCACTGAAGGTAGGCAGGGGCACACTTGCAAAAATGCTAGTCTGGTTACCGAGAACAGAACCTTGGGGTAGTTTTTGGAGCTGGTGATTTCCTGCCAAAAAAGAGGGCGAAACTTGTTGAAGTTGTTGCTGCTGTTGGTTTTGCGTTAGTATTTGGGCAGCCATAGCTGGGGATAGTTGAGAAATTGGATTGCAGGGAGACATCTGCTGTAGCAGCAGCTGCTGGCTTGGGTTTAAGCCTTGGACTGAGAGTGTATTCATAATGTGTTGGGTATTTGCAACCTGCATGGGAGGAGCCTGCCCATTACTTCCTGCAGGTTTAACTATCTGGTGATGAGATGCATTGAGAATACAGGCACTTCCAGTACTCTGCTGCTGCTGCTGTTGTGGCGCTGAAACCAAAAGATTTGGCGGAGGCAGGTGAGAAGTAGGAGCAGAGGCGGCACCAAACACAGCCTGGTTTAGGCCAATTGTCATCTGGGACAATGTCTTTGTCACAGTTGTCGTGACCATTGACACGGATACAGGTGGCATCTGAGAATTCATTATCATGTGAGGAGTGCCAAATCCATTCAAAATCATAGCATTACCTCCAGAGGGACCCTGAGCAAGGCTAGAAGGCGTAGCAGAAGGTACCGCAATTCCCAATTTAGGCCCTGTGTTGACAGGATTACAACCTTGAATATTTTGGGCACTAACAAGAGGGCTCAATGTCGCAACAGCCTTGCCTTTAGGATCACTGGCTTTTACATCAGAGGTGCTGACTGATGCTCCAATACTTTGCTGCGGGCCTTGGCTGTTTAGAGGAACCATCATGTTGACAGAGATCCCTCCAGCAGTACCTTGAGAAAGTTGTACAACATTCCTCATCACTGCAGCTGGCTGGGACACAACAGGAGACTCTTTTTGCTGCATCAGTTTACCTGCTTGGCTGTAACTTGCAGGCAAACTTGAGCTGACTGCATTTTGGACGCCACAGACCTGTGAAACTGATCGGTCCACATTTTTCACACTGGCGTTCGGTGCGAGAGCCGTGGAGTAATTCATACCATTGAGAGGCTTTTTACTGCCCCCCTTACACTGAACTTGTGCTGCAGCTGTTAATAAGTTGCCTGCGGGAAAGTCTATACCAGCAGTGGATGCTTGAGCCAAAACCTGCTGGATGGCAGCATTGAGTAGGCCTGGGTCTCCGCCGCTGTACTGAGCAAGGACTTGCTGCACTGCTGGAATATTCCAATTGTCCGAAGCCAGTAAATTTGACAGGTCTTTGTTCAGGCTGCTGATACAATCTCTACCTGGTGGATCCTCCACCCCAGTTTTTGGCTGGATGTCTTTTCTTATATTTGAAGACAAAGTCTTTGCTTTGGGCTTTGTTTTGACAGGAAATGTTTTTTCTGATAAATTCTTATCTTTTGCGGGTTTTGATGTTTTGGATTCAAGGGATGTTTCTATTACAGGAGGAAAGTTTTGAGATTCTGTGAAGTCAAGGGATTTTACATTAACATGGACAATGCTTGCATCTTGTCCGCTCTCTTTTTCTTCTGAGCAGTTGAAATCATAAATATCTAAAGCTTTAGATGTGTCAAGGCAGGAGTCTGAGCCATCAATGGTGTCAGATCTTTCCTGATCACTCCCAGTTTGACTAAGGTAGGCAGAGTCATTATTTTCTGTGGTATCAGAAAAACTTCTATTGCTGTCTGTGTCTGTGCCCGTTTTTCTTTCCTCTTCCTCTTCTTTAATGGTCAGCTCCTGCTTCTGAGAACTGACCTCTTTCACCTCCATTTTCCTGTCTGATTTCGCCATTGTTTGCATGGAACTGGGGATAGGTGTAGTGGGTCCAGGCGAGGAATAAGCTATGTTGCAAGAGGCTATGGAGTTGTTGATCATCACTGTCTGCTGTGCAACAAAGACTGTAGGATTCTCCAGGAAAGATACAGTGTTGGGTGGTAAAGGCATGTCCTCAGTGGCATTGTCAGAGCACAGCATGGTCCTCTGCTTTTCTCTCTTGGTCTTTAGTCTTTTGGGCTTGGTTTTGGGAGACCCAAGCTTATTATGCTGATCAGGCTCAAGCCAAGATTGATAGCTTGGACTTTGGTTGATGGGAGTGCTGTGCATAGGCAGTTGTTTACCTTCTGGTATTTGCTGAGGAAAGAGAGATTTATGAAAGCTTGGGGACGAAGGGCTAGGAGGGAGAACTTGGAGGGGCTTCACAGCGTATACGTCTCCCACATGGTTACCTTGGTTTAGAGGTGAGGTAGCATCTTTAAGCTCTGTTTGCTCCGTGGGCTGTTGACCTTCCCTGAGCTCGAAGTCAGAAGTTAAGAGATCCTGGCAATCCTTCAAGGTTTTTGTGGTGATATCACGATTCCCTGCTTTTCCAGAAAAACTTTTTTCAAATTGAGAAAATGACTTTTCTTCCCTAGCCGGTGTAATCTTTGTGTTTTCTTCTCCAGTTTCTTGATTATATTCCAAAACAGCTTTCTCAGTGCTAACATCTATACACTTCTCTAAATCATGCCTGTCACTCCTAGGTTTGCTGTCTAAGTTTTCAGGGGTTGTTTTCACACAATTTTTCCTCTTGCTTGAAGAAACAGCATGGCGATTGACAGCATTAGTGATGCTCGTTTTGAGCCTTTTCAATGGCGACAAAATCAAGCCTTCCCCACCACTGAGAGACTTCTTGCGGTCACGTTTCTTCCCTGTAAGTGCAGTGCTTTCTGTGTAGATAAAAAAAGATTGCGGTCTCCATTACTACCTTACACAAAGATTTTTTAACTTGAATTATGATTATTATTTACACAAAAAAAAAGACAGAGCAAAAGGGGATATAACAGATAGGGAAAGTTTGTTTTTTTTTTTTCTTGGGAGGGGGGATCAAAGGAGTGAAGAGTAAGGTCCTACCATTGCGATGTATAAATTTTGATTGTATAATATGTACTGGTACTTAAATAGCAGACAATATTAATCTAGTATAGGTCACTAAGATTTGCATGAGGCCCTTTATTTTAAATTATGACTGTTTCAAACCTTTACCTTCAGAGTTCAGTCCATTTTTTAGATTCAGACAGTACGAAAAACCACAAAAATCAACCGTCTCTAACTCTAGTTTTGACATTACTAGAATGGGAAAAAAACATCATCAAAACAATTCTAACTTAAGACTCTGCCACTTGTTTCTTGTCAGTAACAATTTCTGGCAAATTTGTTTGGGGGTTCCAATTATCAAATCACAGCCTTATAGCCTTTGCAAATACATATGTCACACACTTTTTTGTGATTCTTAAAAAAAACAAGACTGCAAAATTAAGATGATTAGAAAAGTTTGTATGTTTTGGAAATTTTTTTTTTCATATTTACAAAAATTTTCAAGGCTTTCTTTTAAATAAATGAAAATAAAAAAATAAGACTTCATAATTCACAAGTTCGTACAATTAGAAGAAGTTACCTATGCTTGTCATAGACTAAACTAATTCACCTGTTGCCATCTGAGTCTGAGAGGTATGCAATGCAGCTAGAGCAAGAAGTTCTCGCCGATGATTGCACAGTTTGCGAAGATCTTCTTGTCTCTGCTTTTCACCGTTTCCTTCTCCTCCATCCTTATCCGAATCCTGATGATCTTCAGCATCAGGAGCCCAGGCCTGGTTCACCACAGATGGGTCAAAATTGAAGAACTCTTCCACCTGGGTAGAGATGGAACGATATTTTCAATTAATTGGCTATATATTAAACTGGTTTTGAGCTACTAAAAGTTAGGGGCCATTCATAAACCATGCGGACAGTTGTTGAAGTTGTAAAATATCCACACCCTGTTAACAAGGGGGGGGAAGGGTTGCCGCAGTGCAGCAATTTGTCCATGTGGACAAATTAATGCTTGTGGTTGAAATTATAGCACCCCAGTATCATATCCACAAATCATCTCCATTGTAAAAGTTAAAGTTATTAAATGTTTTCATGTGTTCTTGCTGATAAATTGTATCTTTATTGAAGAATAATAACGTTTGTTCAAAGTATGCAAATGGTATTTTGCAATATTATTTAAACATTATTGTAATTTATACCATGGGCATGGGGGG